>CM012457.1:0-295000 GCA_003999625.1 Oryzias javanicus | reverse complement strand
ACTGCACGTTTGGGACAAAATTTTACTCTCACCACAAACTAAAAAACTCACAAAAAACACCTAGAATCAGGTGAAAATGGATTTTTGATGAGGTGAAAACGCCAAAAGGTGATGACAACACAGCAGGAGAAACCGTCAAATTAATGTCATATGGGGCTAAAACAAAAAAAAAGTTTAAAATCCACAAACCAAATCAAAACAAAAGGAAGTTTTCAAATGATTATGGGATGGCCACAGGATTTATGGCTTATTTTCTGCCAAATTTGTGTGAAATTTGGTAATTTTCACATTTTTGCACCATAAAGAAAACTATTTTTGAGTAGTTTTCACAAAATTTTACACACAAGCTATAAAGTAAAGTCTACAACCTCAATCAAAACTTTGTTGACCTTTGATCTCAGAAAGAGGACGCCATTTTGAACTTTTCAAAAACTCACCTTTGGTACCTTCTACAAACTTTTCTGAAGGATTTCAATGTTTCAACTCCTTGAACATCCTTGGGAGAAAAATGTTAAAAATGTTAAAGTTTGTAGATTTTGAATGGGGTTAGTCTGTAGAGCATTGATTATTCTACATTCCATTGTTATGATTCATTTTATTGCATCTGCTCATTTTTATTTACTTTTTCTTAGTTATTTTATTGTGTGTGCTTATTTAACTTTTTAAAAATGTTATATGTTTTTACTGTTCTTTTACTCTACTTGTATTACATTTTGTTTCTAACTTTGTTTTTATAGGGAGACAATTTTTTTACCATCAGTCCAGGAACAGCAGATGAAAAATAGCTCTGGAGCTAACTCTGGTGCATTGGCAGGAATGCTTTTTAATCTGCAATGTCCCTGTCAAATAAAGGAATAAAATAAATTCAAAAGTGGCGCTCCCCTGTTCCACAAACGTTTTTTACCAGAATATTGTGAAAATGTAGCACATGAATCACTGGCTCAAGCTAAATAAAATGACCCGACACATGCTACAAACATACTAGGAATGTGGGCGTGGTTAGCAAAAACACATCTGTTGCCAAGGTAATCACAAAACACTTAAAATCGTTGCTATGGAGATAAAGAAGCTGGGCATTTTGGAGAATTTGGAGCGAGGGTGGTCTGTTTTATTGTTATGTTCTCAGGAACTGAAAACAAAAACCAGAGATAACTTAAAAAGCAAAATCTTCCTGGAAATTCTTTGACCAAATCCAGGTTTTGTCACCGTCCTTCGGTTTGTTCATTCCAGCAGAAGCAAACGCATCGAGCTGATTTACTCATATAGAAATATTTTCCTTGATGATTCCTCTTTTATGCTCCCACTTTCATACAGTTTTGTCCCTAGTTCTGTCTGGTTGACCATCTCTGTGACTCTCATTGAAGGTGAGCTCTCCCCATGTCGACGTCTGAATGGAGGCTGTGGGGACCTGTGTCTGCTGACCCCACACGGGAGGGTCAACTGCTCCTGCCGTGGAGAGCGTGTTCTCCTAGAGGACAACAGATGTGTGTGTAAGTGAAGCTTCACGCTTAATCAGACTTTGTTATTATATGGAAATAATCTGCTCGTATTTCATGATGTAGCTGCGATATTGTTTTCATTACTTGAAGTTGGGAAGTAAATGAGGAGAGCTGTTTTTTGAAAAGAGAAGAATGTTTTCAGCGCTTACCGGTTCAAAGTCACAAAAATAAAACATTGTGGTGGTGCTTTGCATTTAGATTTAACATCATTCACTGCTTTTCAGTGAGTTTGTAGACTTTACTGTAAAAAGAAGTTGTTTAAACGAGAGAAAGTGTGGAACTTGGGAAGCAGAAGAGTTAGCAACATTCTTCTTAGCTTAGTGTAGAAGATAATGCCCAAAGGTGACTTTTTTTGACAATTAGGAGGAAGAACTGTTGAAGCATTTAACCCTTTAAGGCCTAAGCCTCAAAATGTCCGCCTGGACTTTTCTGCTAATTTTGACTGTGAAAGGATCAGAGAATGTCCTACAAATGTGTTCTTTTGTCCCTTTTTACAGAAGACATTGAATTTTCAATATCTATCATCATTTTACAATTTATTTTATTTCATAGTAGTGTTAGACCAATTTAAATTGTAAAAAAGCACAAAATCGAAATGTGATTTTTAGAGTTTTTAGTGAGAAAAACAGTGCAAATGTACATGAACAACAGATTTTGTTTGTTAAAAGTTTAAATTTATCCAATATAAAACAATTTACAACAACATTTCTGTATGTTTCTCTCTAAAAGTGCAAAAAACAGTGCATAAAATGTCAAATATCTACAGGCGTTTTTGGTCACACAGGGCAATTCTGTCCTCCTTGGCTCCTCAAAGGCCTTGGTGATGCTGTCAGTGACAGTCTAAAGTCCCAAACTTCCAGGAAGTGCTCTTGGTGCTCAGTTTGAAGCATCAGTGGGAAAAGATTTCACCTGCTGATGGTTTTCTGTGTTTAGAGGTGGTTGGACGCCTGGGATGTGTCTGGAGTTGAATCTCAGTGGATGAGGGTCTCCATAATCAGGCTCTGCATTTGTCTTCCAAGGCTGTTGTGGTTGTGAGCAGATTAGGTCTCTGACCAAATCACCAGAACCTCCAGAATCCTCAAATGTTCTCCTCTTTGGTCCTCCAGAATCATCAGCTCCAGCCCACATGGACACTTGAAGAAAAAATGTTTTTATTTATTGGGATATTTATTTCCTAAACAAACATAAGTCTATGCTTATTTTATAAGATTACTTATAATTTATGATTAAAAAATAAGCTAACTTACATTTGAATGACATTTCTCTCACACAGTTTGTGTTTCTGAGTAAAAACTAGCTAGTAAGTGTTTGATTCCTTCAGAAAATAACCCGGAAATGCAGCTCCAAAAAACGTTACCTTTTCTCGCCAAAAATGACTCCTTCCGTTGCTCCTTTGGTCTCAAAGTCTTCTCAGGACCTTCATGAAAGTTATATTTCCATGGATGGTCGTTTTTCAGACATTTTCCTTATTTTTTTCGCCGTTATACAAACTATTTTCGACCGCGCTGCAGTCTGCATCTCTCCACCGCTCCGCCTGTCTCACCGGTAAACAAAAGAGCTCCCCGCGGGCTTCCGGGTGAGATTACCGTAATGAACCAATATTGACAATAAAGTGCAATGTCTCAGCTTTCAGAAACTGTTGGAATTTTTAAAATAGAGCGAACCGTTCAGGAATTACGGCAATTCAAAGAGCGCGTGTCAAAATGTGTCACCGGTGACACATTCGCCCTTAAAGGGTTAATGTAAATGATGCAATAATTTGAATAAGAAGGACTGTGGGCATAAGAAGTCTAAAAACGTTTCTGCATGTGTTGTATTGGCTCAGGAGTTGAAGAATATTAACCTCACATTGTAGAGAAAATACAGGTATACATGCAGACATCACAGCCCGTTCACAGTAGCAGAGATTACCTGCTGCTGTCCACCACACCTGGTTTTAGTCTCTCAGTTGAAGAGTCCATTTTCAGTGCTTTAATATCTGTCAAGGGAGTAAAGATACAGGATAAAAAACTCCATGTGGGCTTTTGGCTGTGGCAGGATGAGATCAGATATCTCATGGATGGTTAAGTTAGTTAAGTGACCACTTTTAATAAGAAGTCTTTATAAACGCGTGTCAAGTTTTCACGTTTAAGTGTAGCTGCACAAGTTGCCACGTCTGTTTTAGGGCAGTGAATGAAGTGTCCGTTGAACGGACGTTGAAAGTTTAAACCAAGTCAAGCTTTGACCAATCAGGGACCCAGTTTAGACCAGGAACTAGAAACACTAAATAAGTGTTTTAAAAACACTTATTTAAACTTTTTATATTAATTATTGTGAATATATTTTTAAGAAAGTGGGAAAATGTCTAGTTTTACCAGATATTATTCACAATCGAAGTTTAAAACGGCTGACAAGAAAACTATGGTGAATGAGCATTCTGGTGGTACTTGAACGCATCACTCACGGATAAATTAGTGAGACGTGAAAAGAGTTTCATGGTAGATTTGTGCGTAACTTAGGCTGCGTGCGTATTTTAAAAAGATTTTTTTTTGTGTAATTAGTTTTAGGCTGTTGTAATTTTAATTTGTGCATGTGTAAATTGCATTTTGTATTTTTTTAATTTTTGTAATTTTTTTACTTTTGCAAAAAATGTATTATATTAGTTACAAATCAAGAATTGTACACACACAAATCCAAAGTTATGCACAAATCAAGAATTATGCATGCACCAATCAAAAATACGCACGCACAAATCAGAGTGAGTCTATTTTCTCTCCATAAAAGAATGTCATTAATCTTTTTTTTTTCCGAAGTTATGTCAGTGAGTTGGACTTCAGTCTCAGTTTCTGAACGAAAAAAAGCTCTTGCTAGTTTTACTTAGAAAACCGGAAGTTCACTGTCACGAAGATCTTTACTTCTGGTGGCGGTACCGCTGCTTTTTCAGCTTTGTTTTAGTTCGTAAGCTTAAAAAACAACATTAATCTGTATTTCAGAGCAAAAATACATCGTTCCCAGATGATATTTTGATAATATTTTACTCAATTTACTATATTTATAAAGATCGCGAATCAGCGATCTTGGACGTCGCGAATATTCGTACTCAAAAATTCGGGAGCAGATCGCGAGTATTCGAGCACCCGGATACTCGTTACATCCCTAACCCAAACCCCTACTCTGGTACCGGGTACAGAGGCAATATCACCTCTGAAACCTGTACCGATCTGCGTCCAGTACCGGTACAGATCCGCATTTGGTACCAGGTCAAGGTTAGGGTTCGGATACCTACAAGACTAGGAACATGTTAGCCAAAACAGCCAAACAACATTCCAAAAAATGACAAACAAGAAGAAGAAAAGCGTGTAGCTGAAATATTAGCTGAACTCCTAATTAGCCTAAAATGTGACGTACTTCCTGTTCCAATTGAATCAGGGGTCCGGTCACTTTGTCGAACACGATAGCGTGCACGGACCAAACCTCAGGATGCGGTCGGTACTGCTACCCTAACCCTGCACCCTAACGGTAGGGTTTGGTACATGATTAGGGTTCAGGTTTGGACCGGTACCGAGTATGCAGGATAGAGGTTGGGTAGCCTTGATTTAATTGGAACAGCCAGAACATCGAAAAACAAAGAGTTGGGGACACCCAAAACGTCCATTTTTGACTCTTAAACGTCAAAATGTGACAACTTGGAAATGAGAATGTGTTGAAAACCTTATATGGACTTAGAGCGATGAACACAAATGAAGGCAGCTGTGGATCGTGAACCTGAAACGGATGAGACTGAAGGACAATTCAAAACAGAACCTGACCAGAAATCCCAACAATTGACAGAAGTTCACAATCCTGACACGTGGATGTGTTAGTGACGTTTGAATTTATAGAAGTGCCAACTGTTTGAAAATGGATCATAAAAGAGAAATTAATAATTACAGTTTACAATTATCAGCCAGAATGATATGACACAAAGTATTTCATGCACGGATGGTCAACGAAAAATAAAATTTATAGGAGTGCGATATTTCAACTGTTGTCAGCGCACAAGCGCTAGAAAACCATAGACAAAGAAGAAGAAGAAGAAGCTAAATGTAGCTTTTTTTAAATTCACGTCGCAGTCGTAGCTTTAGAGGAAGAGGTGTTTGAATTTGTCTTCCAGATAGGAGAACTTTTTCTCCAGATAAATTACCGAATGAGCCGAGAATCAGGATCCTCTCCCTCTTCTGTCCTCTCTGCAGCTGAGAACTCCTCCTGCAACATCTACTCTGAATTCGAGTGCGGGAATGGAGAGTGTATAAACTACCAGCTCACCTGTGATGGAGTTGCCCACTGCAAGGACAAATCGGACGAGAAGATGCAGTACTGTGGTGAGTGCAAGTGTTATTATTAAAAAGACCTGACCGTTTGTGTCTTAATGAGTCAACCTTCGTCTTGAACTCATCTCCTCTTGCGTCCAGACAACAGAAGCTGTCGAAGTGGCTTTCGACCGTGCTACAACCAGAGGTGTGTGGCCAACAGCCGCTTCTGCGACGGGCTGGATGACTGCGGGGATAACTCCGACGAAGCCTTCTGCGGCAGTGAGTCGCCCCCGTTTGATCTCCTCCTCGATCCTTTCAGCCATTGAAGGCAGAATCCAGTCACTCTAAGACTTGTATTATGTTAAGCCCTCTCTATCTAATGAGCCCCCAGATCACAAGAAGTGTGTAAATTAAAAGAGACTCCCAGCGACTGCCCTTTCGCAGCCGCCTCCGGCAGTGCAGACAATATTTCAATATCGCAGGAAGGATTTTATCTTTGACGGTGGTTGTGGTGGGATTTAGCCGTCCTGCTTCCTGCTACGCTGTTTGTGATGATAAAGGGAGAATAATGAAGGGTAGAAATTTATCACCAAGCTGTTTGAACCCACAATGAGACACTGGTGAGCTGATAATTGGCGATGACCTTCCAACTCTGCAGCTTTCCGAAAAGAGTTTATTAAATTTAGGTGTAGCAATATTAACCTCTTATCTTTATTGTTTTTATAACAATAAAAACCTGCAGCAGAAGTTACATGGAAGCTTAATGGTTCTCCTAATGCAGAGGTCGGCAACCTTTGACAGTAAAAGAGACGTTTTCTACTTATCAAAACCTAAAAGGAGCCACATAGTCTTACTTTAAGCCTTTGAACTTATTTGTTTTTTTAGAGATTTGGATTCATTACCTTCTTTTTTTTTTTAAATTAATATGAATTATGTGTATTTTTTGGCACAAACAAAGCTAAAAATATAAAAAGAAACTAGCATCTCTCACACTGTGATTTTTTTTAATATATATTTTTACCTTGTATTTTAGTAGATGCCAAATTCGCCAAAAAAAAAAACTACCTTGTTGCATAAAAAGGCCTACTAGCTGAACTCCAAAATAGCCTTAAAATCCTCAGTAAATTAGCCAAAAAACGTTTGTATATTGCTAAAATATTAGCTTAACTCCGAATTAGCATAAAAAACTCAATAGAGGTCAAATTAGCCAAAAAAAAGAAGCTAGCTTTTCACTTAATTACTAGCTAAACTCCAACAACGCCTAAAATTTCTCAGTAAACTAAATTGAACAAAAACTTAGTAAACAAAATAGGTGAAAGCTTGTTGCCAAAATAGAAGCTAAACTTTAAATTAACCTTAAAAGCCCTAGTAGCAAACAAATTAGCCATAAACATTAGCATGTTTCTAAAGCACCTGCAAATTAAATAAGCCAAAAACATTAGCCTGTTGCTAAAATAGATGCTAAACCCTTAAATGACCTAAAAAGCCCAGTAAATAACGAATTTGCCAAAAACGTTTGCATATAAAATAAAATATTACCTAAACTCCAAATTAGCATAAAAAACTCAGTAGAAGTCAAATTAGCCCAAAAAAAAAAAAAAAAAAGCTAGCTTGTTGCTTAATTACTAATAAAAGAATAAAAAATGAATAATTTCAAAATTCCCTAAAATGTTTCAGTAAACTAAGTTGGTCAAAAACTTAGTAAACAAAATTGGTGAAAGCTTGTTGCCAAAATAGAGGTTAAACTTTAAATTAACCTTAAAAGCCCTAGTAGCAAACAAATTAGCCATAAATGTTAGCATGTTGCTAAAACAGAGGCTAAATTCTGAATTAGCCTAAAAACCCCATTAGCTAAAATATTGGCCAAAATGTTAGCATGTTGCTAAAATATCAGGTAAACACCAAAGTTTTGGAAAATTACAATAAAAGATGAAAACTCACCCCATTTATTTATTTCAAGGCTTGTTGCTAATCTATTTAAAATTTTGAAATTTGAAGACTTTCTCATTCATGTTTTGCTCAATATTTCAAAAACTATAAAGATACCAAAAATACAAGCAGTATTTATTGTGGGAATGATTTACGGCATTACCACAGTAAATGATAATCCAGTAATTCTTACTTTAAAAAATGACTATTCTTTTATTTATCTTCATCCAGAGAGCCACCATGGAGAGATAAAAGAGCCACATGTGGCTCTGGAGCCACAGGTTGCAGACCCCTGTCCTAATGCAGGGGTGTCAAACTCAATCACACAGGAAAAATCCAAAACACACCTCAGGGTACCGGTCGAACAGGAGAAACATTTATTGAAGACACTAAAACTACATTTTTAAAACTTTAAAACCATAACGTTTTAACATGATTATGTACTAGATATATAGCAATACCTATGATAATGGTAGTGTGACTGCTGTAAGCTGAATCTGGCCCCTGAAAATGCTAGTGCTGATAGTTGAAGATGCTGAGATTGATAGCTGCAAACTCTGAAGGTGATAGGCAGCTCAAATACCGGCTAAATGCCAAATTAGCCTAAAGAAACGTAGGAAAGCTCAGGTTAGCTAAAACAGCTAGCATGTAGCTGAAAATAATTGCAAACTTCAAAATAGCATAAATAACAGAAAAACGCCTAAATTAGCCAAAACAGCAAGCGTGTAAATGTTAGCCTATGTCTAAAACAGCCTAAACAACAACAAAAAGAAAAGCCCAAATTAGCTAAAACAGCTAGCATGTAGCTGAAATATTAGCTAAACTCCAAAATTACCTAAAAAATCTTACGTCGAGTCTGAAATCCCAACCTAACTACTAAAAACTGTAGTGCAGGACTCTATAGTCCCCTGGGTTTTAAAGGTAAATCGGACACGATGCTCACTACTTTATTTATTTTTCCAAACACGGATATGAAATATTCGATTTCACAAAGTGAAACTTGAATAAATATTAATATTTCATGATGTTTTTTATGACTCCACTGTGTTCTGATGGTGAAAATGTGAATGGTTTATTCAAATATTACATTAAAACTTAAAATTGTTCGACCGCAATGCATTATGGTCTATATTCACTAATCTAGTGAGCATAGATTCACAATAGTTTTATGCAAAGACTTCTGGGAAATTTTGGATTTAGTTGATTGGGACATCACTAGACCTAAACCTAAAGATTTTTTAGTAATTTTTTTTTTTTTTTATTGTTTTTTTATTTCAAACACAAAATGAAAATAAAATAAGAATTTGAAATTTACAAATATAAGAATTTAAAAGTACAAAAATACTGCTTGAAACGGAGTGGGTAAAAGAAAATTCTTTTTTGGTCCCACCCCTTTCTAACGACATTTTTTTGTTACCTGGTCTATTTACAGTTTTTTTTTTTTTTTCTTTTTTCAAAACATTTCAAAAACACTTTGGTTAAAATGTATGTACAATGATATTTGTACATGTTTGTACTGATCATGTCAATCCTGTAGAGATTCAGCAATGCCAAAATAGTCCAAAAATCAAGCAGAATACCAATTTTTTTTTACTTTTAAACTTTTTAACATAATTCTGAATAATAAAAAAGCAGGAATATAATCCCAGAATAAATCAACTTAAACCTTAAATAATTTTCTATATTTTACTCTCCATAAAAATATATTTTGTAAAAATTAGAAATGAGCGCAACATAACTCCGGGTCATTAACAACAATGAAATAAAATGATCTGGAGGGTCGGATAGAATTGACTTTAATGGAATGAATCCTCACTGAAACAGCAGTGGTTCTGGTTCATATCTGAGATTCTGTCTGTTCCCATCAGACGTCACATGCGGCTCATCGGAGTCATCCTGCAAGGACGGGAGCTGCATCCCGAGCTCGGCGTGGTGCAACCAGGTCATCGACTGTCCCGACGCCTCCGACGAGAAAAGCTGCAGTGAGTGCTCGAGATATGAAACCAGATACACGCGCAAGGAGCGAGGAACCCATTGTGCTGCTGTTTTGTATTCAGACCACACAGACTGCTCTCACTTTTACAAGCTGGGGGTGAAAGAGAAAGATTTCATCAGCTGCAACTCCACCTCGCTGTGCATCCACCCGTCCTGGGTTTGTGACGGCGCAAACGATTGCGGGGACTACGCCGACGAGACCAACTGCCAGGGTGAGTCCAACACGCGTGACGCTCCGCGCGCATTCACGGGCAGATCAGGGAAGCCAGCTTCAATTAAAAGCGACTTAAATTGGATCTTATGTTTACATCATTTCCATGCACGATTATAAAGGAGGGAAGAGAGATCCAGAGATAGAGCTTAGGGGGAGATAATGAGTTCTGTCGCCGCTAATGCCGAGACGATGACTTTCCGGGGTTGTTTGTCCCAGTTTCTCAGGGGCAGAAGTGCGAGGAGGGCCACTTCGCGTGTCCGGGGGGGAACTGCATCTCCAGCGTTTGGCTGTGCGACGGCCAGAAAGACTGCGAGGACGGAGCCGATGAGTTCCAGTGTGGTGAGCTGCCATGGATTTCATAACTTCTCATGCTGATACTGTGTGTGAGGGGTCACTGTTTGTTTCAGGTTTATCTCAGAAACACACTTCTTTAACTCTTCATGAGACATTATTTTCTGTAAACATTAAATCATGTGGAGAAAATAAGTATTTGATATCTACGGTGGCCGACACGGCTCACATGAATGCAAAAGCCAAAACACAACGGCAAAAGCCAACACGCAATGGAAACGAATCCCAACAGAAGTGAATAATGGACGTTTTTTTCTTAACCTTTCATTCAGTTTCAAGCTATTGGCGATTCTTGAGAGATACGTGATTTTGGTAAGGGATAGGTGAGGGTGGACGTTCGGTGTTGCCGCTTTTATTTCTTCTTTCAAACGTCGTTTTTGTTGCATGGGCTGCATGGCGCCACATGCCACACCCCCACCATCCTGAACAGAAACAACTTAACTGCCTGGAATTATGTTGCAAGAAGTATTTATTTATTTTGATTCTCAAAATTTACGTAAGAACCATGTATGATCCTTTTTTTTTGTTTTACAGAAAAAAAAAATATATATGATAATAATTGGTTTCCACAAGCCTCGAACCTCCATCCTTTGGGACCCTATCCAAGTGCGCTAACCATTAGGCCACCACAAGGCTTTGATAACTCCAAGTTCAAAATTGAATATACAGATCCCCAGTATTAGGGGTTACACTGACGAGAATATGGACGATATTTAAAAGTAATAAAAATAGGTAAAAAAAGAAAGAATGGACGACAAAAAACGAGATCCCGTTTTCCCTCTTCCGCCCTCCTTTTTGTTTCTCCCCGAAAGCTCTCCGTGAAGGCTTTAGGGCTGCCACGATTAGTCGACTAATCGATGACTAATCGACTATTACAATAATCAACAACTAATTTAATAGTCGATTAGTCGTTACTTTATATTGTATGAAGTCAGATTGTAGTAAAGTTGAAAGTTATAATAGCATTCTGCTAGCTTTTTGGAATATTTTGGCATTTATTAAGGTTTTTTAGGCTATTTTGGAGTTTAGCTAATATTTCAGCAGCATGCTAGCTATTTAGGCTAACTTTGGCTCTTTTTATTTTTTGGCTAATTTGGCATTTAACTAATATTTTAGCTGGTTATCAACTTCAGCATCTTTACATCCACTTTGGCCATGAACAGATTAGTCGACTAATCTGAAAAAATAATCGGTGATTAGTCGACTATTAAAATAATCGTTTGTGGCAGCACTAGAAGGCTTTGAAAGAAGAAATAAAAGCGGCAACACCGAACGTCCACCCTCACCTATCCCTTACCAAAATCACGTACCTCTCAAGAATCGCCAATAGCTTGAAACTGAATGAAAGGTTAGGAAAAAAACATCCATTATTCACTTCCGTTGTTATTCGTTTCCGTTGTGTGTTGTCTTTTGCTGTAGTGCTTTGGCTTTTGCCGTCGTGCTTCGGCTTTTGCCGTTGTGTTGTGGCTTTTGCATTCATGTGAGCCGTCTCGGCCACCGTAGATATCTTACTGAAGATTCATTTCAACAATGAGAGATAAAGAATCACAAATAATCTCAAGAATGAATCATTTCTTGACCTTTCATTAAGGAAATAAGTACCAAGCACAGATGTTTCTTGTAGCTGAGCAGGTTTCTGTGGAATTGTGGTTTCAGAATGACGTCTAAATCATTCAGATTCAGACTATTTTCTATAGACTGCACGTTTTGGGTCCATATCTTGCCGGACGACCCGTCCACTACCCGTTCTAAACCTCTTGGGTTAACCCTCTGGAGCCGAAAAAAATTTATTTTTGTCTACTTTTGAAATGACCTCTGTAATTTAAAATTTGAAATACGAATTACTCGGTCATTTGGTATCATTATCATCAGCACAGCCTCAAATATGTGACAGTACCTTGGTTTTGTCATTTTTCCATGTTGTATTCACACACTAGACATAAAATCATGCAAGAACCAAAAAAAAAGTGATTCGTTTTGAAGTGGAAAAACCCTAAAAATGTTTCACAAACTGTTTTTACAACATTCAATGAAGGTTTTAGGTGTAATTTAAAAACAACAATAACACATGATATCATCAAACTAATCGGCAGGTTATTGAATGAAAATAACACAAAAGATTGCAGGTGAAATTCACATAAATGAAGAGTTTCTGTTGTTAGAGGAACATCACAGACTTTCTTATGTGGCTCTACTTCAGTCTGTCTCACATTTGTATTTGAAATTCAATTTTTTTTCAGCTTTTTTTTTTTTTTTTTTCTCACAAATTTTCCAAATTGTGAATAATAATAAAAATCTTACTGGATTTCAAGTCGGCTTGGCTAGAATCTACACAGGAAGGGGCGTGTCTGTCCATTCTGACCTCCTCGCCTCACGTGACAGCGGCGGGCGGGACTTTTTCCGCGATCTTATTGACAACGCTGGTGGTCGTAGTTGTAGTAAACTCATGTCGGATCCCAAAATAAAATATTGATCTGTTTCCTTCTTGTTGAATTTCTAATAGCAGAAATCTTAATTAGGCTCCGCCCCCACCGAGGGCGGGCAAGATTCGTCGTCCGCCCTTATTTATTAAAATGAAAAATCGCTTTTGTCCAAAAACTACAAATAAATGCCATATTCTCTCTATAATGAAATAAAATATCAGCTTCAGAATGTTAAAAAAAAAGTAAACGTTCATTTTAGACATAATTTTATCACGTTGATCTCACGGTTGCACGGCAGATTGACTTAAAGAACCAGAATGGAGAATATAGTATTTAAAGCTGATGCTTAAACCACAATAAACACCCTGGAAATAATTTCCATCTTTCTTCCTCCTAATGTAAACACCAGGTTGTCCTTATTTAAGCCTCATTTGAATTGAACTTTATTAATATCACATGGATAAATTCACAGTGGTGGGGAGCAGCCGCTGGACGGCGCTCTATCGCATGTCACGTCACCAGCAATACTAATGTTTTATAGAAGAGACTTTATATGTTCGATAATAATAGTATGTGAGTAGAATGTGAGCATCACCTTCCACAGTGTTTCCATTTTAAACAGCTCCTCTGGCTTGCAACAATATGATCAATCAAGCTGAATTGGAAAATTGGCAGTTTTGGATAACCAGGTGGAAATCTACATCAGTTTTAATTAGTCAGAGTCTCTGATCTCTCTCTCTCTCATTTTTAAATAAAACATGTTACTTGCTTTTATGCTTCTGATTGGACAGCTGTTAGAAATATGGCCAGCACTGCAGCACATCCAGATAAACATCCATGATATAGATGGAAAAAGAGATCATCCTCAACTATTGAGGATTTATCCTGAACTTGTTTTTTGTCAAAAAGGAGCTAAACAGAAGTAAGTTTTCCTAACATCTGATTATAATATGTTTTTGGATTTAATTGCATTAAAAAATATAATATAAAATTCTTAAAACGTCCCAAAAACACAATTTTACATTCACACTGTTTCCATTAAATCCTAATTATATGACTAAACACAAACCAACTCTGATTTGAACGATACTTTGATTTACAGCAGATGCATTCACGTTTCTATCATCATCTATCAAAGGAGACGTCGGCGTCTCCTTCAGGCCGTGGACCAGCAAGCTCCTCACACCTGGGATCAGCTATGGATGAAGGGATTCTGGGAAATTGTGGTTGGTGATTTTACTGAGGCGCTGTGGATATTCTGCATGACACGCTCAACTTTTGATGAGCTGTGGGATGGTGTGGGACCTCTTGTGGCGTTAATTTTTTTTAAATTGTCGTTTTTCCATTAGGCAAAATTATTGGGACTGGGTTGATAAAATCGATCTGAAGCGGTCTACTCTTAATAAATCATATATCGATCTATAAATATAGAGATCAATCTAACGCATTAATTAAAGTCTGCTAGCTTGATGCTAACGTATAATGTAATTTCTCATAGGACGGCTCATGCTAACGCTCAGTCGACCTAAACAGACCTCGCTGACTGCATAAACATTTTTATAAACTCACAGGTATGAATTTTAACTCTTTAAGGAAATATTTCTAAGTAACCATTTTTGATCTAAAGCACCATTTTTTTACTCATACTTCCTTCTTCTTCTGGAATAAGATGTAATTCTACAGTGTGATCGCCACCTAGTGGCCAAACAGAAACACCGTCCAGGAGAGGCAGAACAATCGTTGGAGCTTCTCCGTTTCAGAATCCATGTAACACTGTATGATAGTAACAATCTCATTTAAACTGCATCTGATTAATAGGGCTGCCACAAACGATTAGATTAATAGTCGACTAATCATCGATTATTTTTTCCGATTAGTCGACTAATCGGATCATGGACAAAGTGGATGTAAAGAAAATCTGAAATATGATTAGCTTTAAAACAAAAAAATCCTAAATAAGCTAAAATCGCTAGCATATAGCTGAAATATTAGCTAAACTCCAAATTAGTCTAAAAAACTGTAAAAATTCCAAATTAGCCAAAATAGCTAGCATGTAGCTAAAGACATAGCAAAAATCCAAATTAGCCTAAAAAACTGTAAAAATCCCAAATTAGCCAAAAGAGCTAACATATAGCTGAAATATTAGCTAAACTCCAAATTAGCCCTAAAAAACTGTAAAAATTCCAAATTAGCCAAAACAGGTAGCATGTAGCTGGAATAATAGAAAAACTCCAAATTAGCCTAAAAAACTGTAATCATTTAGAATTAGCTAGCTAACATGTTAATGAAATATTAGCTAAACTCCAAATTTGCCTACAAAACTGAAAAAATCCTAAATTAGCCAAAAGAGCTAATATGTAGCTGAAATATTATCTTAATTCCAAATTAGCCTAAAAAACTGAAAAAGCCTAAATTAGCCAAAATAGCTAGCATGAAGCTAAAATATTAGCTAAAACTCCAAAATAGCCTGAAAACTCTTAATAAATGCCAAAATAGTCTAAAAAGCTAGCAGAATGTCATTATAACTTTCAACTTCACTACAGCCTGACTCCATATATTTATAAAGTAACGACTAATCGACTATGAAATTAGTTGTCGACTATTTTAATAGTCGATTAGTCATCAATTAGTCGACTAATCGTGGCAGCCCTACTGATTAATATGAATATCTTCAAAACACATATAGATTATTAATGTGTCTAAACTCAAAATCGAATTGAATTGAGAGGATCGAAAAATTGGAATTGAATCTGGAATTTTTTTGGAAGACCCAGATCTAGAATTTACAATTTCAAATCCAAGTTGTGTAATTTTATATCCTATGAAAACACAGCTTTCTACTGGACTCCTTCAATTAGCAACACTTCCACAGATCTAGACTAGGAAACCAACAGCAGCAGGTTCTGATGGTGACCCCTTCCACATCACGACAACCAACCATCCATCAGCCATAACAGATGCTGCAGCTTCCTCTCTTACACAATAAACTAATGTTAAGGTCAATAAAGTGATAGTGGGAGCCTGAACAGAAACTGTTTTTGCTGCAGCGTGTCCTTGACTTTGAGTTTTTATGTCTGAGCTAAAAGCTTTTTACAATGGAGTGTTTAAACAGTAATCTGTTTTAGGTCATGGTCACCCACTGTCTGCATGCAATGCGGAGACCTTTTTAAATCAACCTTTTTTAGTGTCAAAAAGTCTAAATGAGTGAATCTAACCATCATCTAAACCCTCCTCTTACTTCCACTTTTGTGTTTTTGAATTCTCCCAGATGAGTGTTGCCCCCTCTTTAAAAGTCTAATTCTGACCCTGAATTCAGTCGGTCTGTTGAAGGCACATGCTTTTTTTATTATTTTAGTTTCCTCTCCTTGAGCTATAATACACAGGACTTCCACAGCAGCAATTAATTAATGAGCCGTCAGTCACTGAAACAGATGGAGCGGGCATGCAAATGTGGCTTCAGTGGTAAAGTGAGTACTGAAAGGATAACATATTACACTGTCACTCCCCTGCTTCCCTTACCAGAGGCAAAACAGTCTTCCTTTGGCTTTAATGCATGCTAATGTATGCAGAAACTGCTATGACAAAGTCAAGATCTCTCCAATTAAGCAGGAGGACCATGATTAAGTCATGATATTGATTTATGTAATTTATCCTCAAAACCAACAACTGCCACACATACTAATTTATATGTCACTGATCTCTGCATCGCATTAAGACTGGTTAGTTCATGTAGGCCAGGGGTGTCAAACTCAATCTCACAAGAGTCCTAAATCCAAAACACACCTTAGGTCGCTGGTCGAACAGGAGAAACATGTATTGAACACTCTAAAACTACATTTTTAAAAAAATTATGAACTTTCTTTATAGCATTACCTGCGATGATGCTAGTGTAAATGCTACAAGCTAAATTTGGTTGCTGAAGATGCTAGCTGCTGAATGCTGAAACTGCTAAAATTGATAGCTGAAATCATTCAGGCTAATAACTGAAAACGCTGAGAGATAATAGCCAGCTAAAAAAATTAACTAAATCCCAAATTAGCCTGAAAAAACAACAACAAAAAAGACTTAGGTTAGCCAAAACAGCTAGCATGTAGCCGAAAAATAGCTAAACTTTGAAATATCCTAAAAAAAAGCAAAAAAGGTTAAATTAGCCAAAACAGCTAGCGTGTAAATGCTAGCCTAACTCTAAAGCAACCTAAAAAAAAGACTTTAAAAGAAAAGCCCAAGTTAGCCAAAACAGCTAGCATGTAGCCGAAAAATAGCTAAACTTCTAAATATCCTAAAAAAATGAAAAAAGGTTAAATTTGCCAAAACAGCTAGCATGTAAATGCTAGCCTAACTCTAAAGCAACCTAAAAAAAAGACTTTAAAAGAAAAGCTCAAGTTGGCCAAAACAGCTAGCATGTAGCTGAACTATAGGCTAAACTCCAAAATTCATGATTCAAGATGAACTTTATTTATCCCCGCAGGGAAATTCAGTTGTAGAAGCAGCAATTAAAAAGAATAAAAAGCACAAAACATAATTAAACTGCTAAATGATCAATAAATTAAAAGATAAATGAAACGTAACGATCTTATAAACATATGTACACACATGGCAGCAGAAGAAAGACTATATACACACATGTACAAAGATGCTTAAAAAAAAAAAACCTGTCAATCACAGAGGAGTTGAGATAATGAAAAAAAAGCCTAAATTAGCAAAAACAGCTAGCATGTAGCTGAAATATCAGCTAAACTACAAAATAATGTAAAAAAAACTGAAAAAAAAACCCAAAAAAAGCCTAAATTGGCAAAAACAGCTAGTGTTTAAATATTAGCCTAACTCTGAAACAGCCTAAAAAAGACTTTAAAAGAAAAGCTTAAATTAGCCAAAACAGCTAGCATGTAGCTGAAATATTAGCTAAACTACAAAACAGCCTAAACAATATTAATAAATGCCTGAATAGTCCAAAAAGAATATCATTTTTTTTTTACTTTAAAACCAAAACTTTTTTACATAATTACAAATAAAAAGTCAGGAATATTAATCCAGTATAAATCAACTTAAACCTTAAATAACTTTCAATATTTTATTTTTCATAAAATTACAATTTGTCAACATTATACAAGTTAGAAATAAGTGCAAGATAACATCGGGGCATTAATAAGAATAAATAGAATGATCTGGAGGGCCGGATCCGGCCCCCGGGCCTTGACATGCAGTCAGCTGCTGCTAAATGTCACCGCCGTCTCATCAAACCGCAGTTTGACGACAGGAAATCCTCTTCATGCGTCTTGTATTTGCTCTGAGTTCCAGCTGTGTCGTCTTCCTTAAGCCTGTGCGTCTGCAGATGTTTTCAATGGATGGAGTGGCGGCCGCCGTTCCAGCACCTCTCTGTGTTTCTGAAGAGCGACGCATCCCATTCAAAACACGTTTTCAATGTTTGCAGTAAAATGTCAAGATTTGTCTGGGTCACACTAATCTGAGTCGATGTAGTGGCGTCTTCTTTGAGGTTACAAATCGAGCATGAAAGGCTGACCACTCCAGCAAAGAGCAACCAGAAGCACGACGGAAGCGTGGGAATGCAGGTTGCTGGGGGAAAACATGCAGTTAGAGCGAGTCCAAACACTCCAGCTGTGTTATGACCTCAAAGCAGACTGAAAGACCGTTAAAGAGGTTTGTTTGTGCCGACAGCTTACAGACTTAAAGACTGGCCACCATGTGTGTGTGTTACGAGAGAACCGGAGTATAAGACTAATCAAGAAGAAGAAAACCATATATAAGTCGCTCTGGAGTATAAGTCGCACTATTAGAAGAAAAAATGAACGCTTCAGAACAAATCTGCCAAACCCAGTGTGGCTAAAAAATTAAAGAAAGAGAGATTTGGAGCTAAATCGGGGCCAGTATTATTTGAAATCAAAATTAAATATTTTGAAAAAAATATGAATGTTTGGCCAAAAAATAGGTTTCAAAACTAAAAATTTCAATTTTTAAAATTATTTTTT
Source organism: Oryzias javanicus (assembly GCA_003999625.1). Classification (NCBI taxonomy): domain Eukaryota; kingdom Metazoa; phylum Chordata; class Actinopteri; order Beloniformes; family Adrianichthyidae; genus Oryzias; species Oryzias javanicus. Next base: position 276,331 of record CM012457.1, on the reverse strand, counting down.
CAGTTTCAAATCTTTTTTTTTCGTTTTCGAACCTCCAAGTTTCTGTTTCAAAACTTACGGCCAGTTGTGGCACATTGGGGCGGGGATAACACGAGGACCAATCAAAATCGATGAGGGTGGTATCCTCGGTTCAGATGCCTTCATGATCAGAAAATGGCTGTTCAGTCTGTACTCTCATAGTCTGGAGTGGTCCCAAGACGGGTGTAAAAAGTAGAGTTTAATCGCGTATAAACCGCATGACCAAAAACCGGTGTTAGCCCGTTCAAATCGCCATTTTATTGAGTTAAATACAGGCGAAGAAAACGTTCTTTTGCTGGAATAAAATGAAAAAAAGATTTGAAACTGCAAAAATTGTTTTGAAATTGAAAATTTTTGTTTTGAAACCTATTTTTTCGGCCAAACATTAATATTTTTTTCAAAATATTTTATTTTAGTTTCGAATAATATTGGCCCCGATTTAACTCCATACAAAGATCTGCAAAAAATACAAATAAATATTTTGATCTGGATAAGAAAAATATCAAAGTTTAAGAGGAAAACGATCAGATTCTCTTCCACGTTTGTTTTGGACGACACTGTTCTCCGTCTGTCGGTAGCAAATACTTATACTCAGGTACAGCTCCCTCTAGTGGTTGTTAGAGGAAACATCTGCTTAAGGACAGCCAATGTTTAATGGGAAAATAACAAAAATATCAGCCTATTTATGTCTAAAATGAAAAAATACAAATAAATCACTCTGGTAAATTATTATTTTCCCTATAATTGTGGCGTTTGCCCATAGATGTCACACTACAAATACTTTAGTTTAGGTGCAGAAAGTTTCTCTGTTTCTGTGATGTTGGAAGAATTTTATGTTCACGTGTTTTTAGAGTCCTTTTTCTGATCATTCCAATACCCCATAACACAGTCGTTCTTTAAATTAAATCATCTAATCATTGGTGAATCTGGTCCTACAATTAGAAATAAAGTTTTGAACCAAAACCCCCAAAATGTTCTCCATTAGTTTAAATCTAAATTAAAACGTTTTCATCCAGATTTGATGTTGTTTCTCTCTTGTTTGAGATCAAACACCCCATGCATCTGGTCCTGGGCCTACAAGACCAAATGTTTGCCCGAAGCCCTAGAAGACGATCCAGTGTTGTGGATTTTAATAGAATTTGGACACTTCTTTTTTTCTCGTTTTTAAATGCTAAAAATGACATTGCAGATCTCTAGAGAGTAAAAACCTAAAAGACATTTTTACAAAGACTCTATAAATCCACTGTGATCTGGTGAAAAACCTTGGACTATTTAAAAAAACTAAATTCAAATATATTTTTTAAAATAACAAGTAATTCAAATCAACACACAATTGACGTTTTGGGTGTCCCAACTTGTCATTTTTTGACATGCTGACTATTGGTAAAATCTTGCTTGTCTATTAAACATTTCAGGTTCCTGTCATCAAACCTGATCTCCTGTATTTAGATCCTTCACTATCAATTCCTAACAGGTACGCTAACCCCGTACCGGCACCCTCATCCTAACTCGGCACCAGATGCGATACTTAGGGCTCAGGGTTCTGGTACTGAGTAAGGGTATCAATGAGCTCCTGTTCTGGACCGGTTCCAGTTTGCGGTCCAGAGGTTTAATGGGAAAGCCAAAGTCAAAAAACGACAAGTTAGGGATACCAAAAATGTCAAAAAGTAACACGGAGGGTCCTTTAACCAAACGTCAATGCGTGATGACGCGGGAGAGAGAATGTGCTAATGAAACACAATGCATTGTGGTCTGGATTCACCAGTTTAGTGAGACCAGAATGCATTTACACGCATATGCATTGATGTTTCATTGGAAGTGGTCGCATATTTCTAAACCTCGTGTGCCTGTTGCATAAAAGTACATAAGATAATTCCTAATGCTTTCAATCCACTTGTTTCTGATCTTATCTTAAGAAAAACAGTTACATTTCTTATAACTACAGAATCTTTGTATTGGAGTCTGTAACTGCCTTCAATGATCGGATTAAAACAAATTACATTAAAGTTTCTTTTAGGTATTTTTGAAAATAAAAGCTGTACTCTGTTATTAATAGTAAATACTTAGGAGATCAAATCAGAAGTAGCAGTTTTGTTTCTGCTTTTTTTTTTAAAGAATGTTTGTCTATGAAAATCCTATTAGCTGCTTTTGTGTTCCCGGTGGACAATGCTCACCTGACCCAGTTCTCACCTGACCCAGTGCTCACCTGGCAGGTGTGGCCAAAGTGTTTTAATTGGCACCTGCTCTCTATTTAAGACAGAGGAGGAAGAGTTGGCTGTGTAGCAGTTTGGGTTTTACGATTCTTCCTCAGCAGTCTTACACTGCTGGGTTTTGTTCTTTTAATTTGGGGTTGGACCTTGGTAGTCTTAGTTTTCGGGCTTTGTTTGTTTGTTTTTTGTTTTTGTTTCAGTAGTTTTGGTGCAGTCCCCCTGACTTATTTTATGTTTGGCCAAGGTTCCAATTCTATTTTTTTTGGGTCATTGCACTAAATTTTACATTTTTCTAATTTAATTTAAGGACACAGGATTTCTTTTATTGAATACACTGTGTTCCTTTGATTCTCATTGGTTTTTGTTATTATCCCATGTCGTATTTCCCTCTAGTGGGCAATTGTTTTGACTCGTGGGCCACAAAGGGTTCTAAAATTTGGCATAAGGGCCGGACAAGGAGCAGATGGAAGGACAGATTGGGTAATCAACCTCATAAACTAAAAAAATAATATGGAATTTAGAGAAAAACATGCTTTAATTTGGATTCAAATTCACATATATTCATTTAAAAACAGAAAATTTGGGAGTTTTAATTTCTAAATTTTGATTTTTGTTCTCTTTTGGGTGATCCAATGGGTTGATGTTCTTCAGAGGAAAATGTGAACTCAAAGAAATGCTGCATTTATGTGGTGTAGGAATAATCTGAAAGATCACCATCTGACTCAGAAAGGAACACACACGAACGTCAGAGAAACAACACCATTCATGTGAAGAAACCAGAAATACAATGAAGATAAAACAATAATTAGGATTTTTGATTCAATGTATTTTAATTTGGAGGGCCACATTAAGTAGCTTAAGGGGCCGCATGTGGCCCCCGGGCCGTAGTTTGCCTACCCCTGCTCTAGACCCTGAGCCAGGTTTGCCCAAAGGGGACGCAACGGTTCACAATAAAAAAAAAAACAACTAAAAACAGAGCAAAGAAATTAATTTTATTGCATCACTCAATGCAGAATTCATTTTGCTTGAAATAATTAATGAAAACAAAGCAAAACACTGTATATCCACATGTAAAAAACTAAAAGGAACGGCGCCACGATTTCTCAAAAGTTCTTCACAGCGCTTCAGAACCAGAGGATAATATTCCCATTTCTCTGGACTAATTATCATATAAAAAGCTTCAATCTGGTGGCGCAGGCGGCGTGGTTTGAGGAAAACGTCGTTCCGTCTTCGGAACAGCAAATTCCTCACGTTGATTGGAGGAAATAGACATTGATCACTTCACAATGCACTTTTCTTTCTTTGCAAAACACCAGCGAAAATGACACATGAAAGACTTCCTCTGATGAATTAATGTGCGGTCGACCTGTTAGACGCTGGAAGCAGCTGTTCACATTTGAAGTGCAAATGGGGTATGGCGTGCAGGAAGTCATCGTTTCCAGATTAAAATCCTTATCCTGATATACGCACCATAAAAAAAACGGTGAGTTTGACTCAATCTGACAGGAAGGAAAGCAACGCGGTGGGAGACACCTCCGGCGTTCCTGCCCCCCGACGGCGTGTGAAAACATCCCTCTCTGTGGTGCGGTCTGACCTGCAGAACGCATCCCTTCCGTCTCTCTTATCAAAGCTTTGGCAGACTTAAGTCGGCCCGACATCTGAGAGAACGAGACCACAGAGCGACTCTCCGGGGAGAGGAGGTGGCTCCGTGACACAGATTCAACCCGGCGGATGAATACTGCATAAGCACAAACTGCACAATGGCTTCTGCGCAGCAATCAGAGGGCCTTCCTAATCAGCATTCAGCTTTCTTCAGACGTCTCTGCAGAGCTCGTGTGTGTGTGTGTGTGTGTGTGTGTGTGTGAGGGACACTTCATAGTGGAGTTTAATTAAGTGTGCTTTGGAAATTGAACTTGCAGTTGTTTCTGGAGATTAGTTTCCGTTTGTTTTGTTCTCTACTTTCTTTTTTTTTACAAAGAAAAAGCAAAATATGAACAAAATAGAATTCAGTCTATAGATCAGTGACATGTCTGGATGAAAAACGTCTTGCAGCTCTGTTTTTTTTTTTTTTTTACAGTTACAGCTCCCATCTTCAAATGCCAAGAAGATGTTAAGGAGAGTGTTGAATTTTTAGAGAAAGCCGCTTCGATTTCAATAAGGAGAATTATTAGTAATGAGAGTAAAGATTTATTTTATGCTCCATGATATTTGGGCCGTTGATATTTCGTTTCCTGTTGGGGTGAAGAAGTCCAAATTCCTGTTATAGTTTAAAGAAACACTAATGAAATTGTATTTTTAACGTTTTTTGATGGTGGAGGACATATTTAAATTACATTTCTGAGCATTTCTTTATTCAAATGAATCAGGAGCAGCATCTGGTCTAATAGAGTAGTGATGCAGGTGCACAAGCTCCCTGCTCCTCTCCATTCTGATCCATCCAATAACAGACAAATAGATCCGTGAACGTCTTTGTTTTACTCGTCTGAGCTGGAATCTGGATCTAAACTCCAAACTCCAATATTTTCTTTGCACCACTAATGTTATTTTTGGGGTGTGAGGGGCTGTAAGCTAGCAGGAGAGAGTGTAAACAAAGGGACAATGGGAAATGAGAGAAGGCTTACTCTACCCAAAACTCAGAATGAAATTTCAAAACAAAACAGGTTTTCTGATTTTGCCTAAAAAAATTAAATCGTAATTAAAAGACCACTGAGAATGCTTTGAAAACAGGTCAAAGGAAGATTCGGGTCAATTCTCAAGGGTCAGAGCGGTCTGAGGAGGCAGGTGAGGCAGGTGAGGCAGGTGAGGCACTGCCCCACCTGTCATTATACAAAGTATTCTAATAATGACATAAATGTCAATCTGTTCTGTACTATAAATACACATATATGTATGATTCTATTAATTTTAATATTTTTTTTTTCCTCAAAATCTGTATTTAGCTTATTTCCTGTTCAATCTACTTTGAGTCAGAGAGTCAATGTAATCCTATCCAAACTGTGTGTTATTGTTAGTTTTCCCAGCATATGCTAATAATCTTATACTTTATTTAGAAAAATAAATTGTACACATTTTATTACATGTTCTCATTTTCTATGTACTATGTAATGTATTCCACTTTTTTTCATTGTTATTGTGGTTTTTGGGTTTGACATCACAGACGATGAGGCGTGCAGTCGCTCTGCCTCACCAAAGAGGGCGCTTGTGAGCTCACGCTTGTTTGTGTTGCCAGTAAAACTTAAACAGTCCGTTATTTTTTTTGTTCTGACTGACATCATAAATGGTGACTGTATTCATTTTAAAAGTGTCTCAAAGTTAGACTTATAATCAAAATGGGAAGTTTTGAGGGATTAAGACTCAGAGACTTCTCGTCTCAAAGGGAAGGAGGAGTTTAACGCTAAAGTCAGAGATTTCAGTCCAGAAGGAGAGGTGTGTGGAGTTCATTTACAGGTTAATTTTGGAGTCTGTCTGTAGCATTTACCTTGGTGACTTTTTAAACAGAACCACCATATATCTACATTCTTTCTTGGTCCATTAAGATCTTGCTATGTTTATAAAAAACAACGAAATTATACGGTTACAAAACTCACTAGATCAAACCATGTGGAAACATTGCTACAGGGGGAGAAACGGCGTGGAGGACGGCCGGTGAACCGCCTGGAATTTAGAGAGAGAAAATAGACTCATCCTAATTTTTGTGTGCGTTATTCTGGATTTGTAACTCACATGATACATTTTGTGGATAACTTTGTTTTCTTGCAATTGTACAAAAATTAAGAATTTCAAAAAACACAAAATTAAAAATTACAACAGCTTGAAACAAACGTCTCTAAAATTAAGCACAAATCGCTTTTTACTCAAACACAAAATGGTATTAATTTTATTGTGGATTTTTTTGAAATTCTTAATTTCTGTACATGTGAACACATGATTGCAAGTACACAAAGTTATGCACAAAATGTATGAGTTACAAATCAAGAATAAATCGAGATGAGTCTATTTTCTCTCCATAAGACACGCCCATTCGTGAATTTGAAGGCATAAATATTATTTTGATTGGCTGATTCTATTGGTTCATAGAAAAGGCCCAACATGCCTGGAAATGAGTTAGTGACTGTACCCGTAGTTGTTTCATCAAATCCAAATATTTGAAGCATTAATAAACAGAGGAAAATGTGACAAAAAGAGCAGCACGCATTAAGGGTTTCATTTAAGGCCTAATATTAAGACGGTGAGAGGACACTGATCATAAGTCGGTTCAAACTTTTAGGAAAATCTCACCTGCTAGAAATAAAATTGTGGGTTTATGTCTTAGTCATTCCTTTTTTTTGCCAAATTTTTCCCCACATCATTCCGTTTCCAGCACCGAGGCAGTAATAGCACTGAGAGGGTGAAAATCAAACAGTTTCCTGTGGCAGCCACATTGATGCCTGCTCATAAGCAGAAAATCTTCCGAGGAAAACGAGCGCGCCAGGGGGCGAATAAGAGCCAGGCCTCTTGTTGTGTTTTGATTAAAAACGCTCCGGCTCTCCTGCAGGTGATGTTGAGGTTGCTGTTGTTTTCCTCCTCCCTTTTGTTTGATTTATGGCATTAAATTTCCTCCTCCGCAGACTCCTCCTGTTTGTGGAACCAGTTCGCCTGCTCCAAGAACAAGTGCATCGCCAAACAGTGGCTGTGCGACGGCGAGAACGACTGCGAGGACGGCCTGGACGAGAGCGTGCAGATCTGCGGTTAGTGCTGCGTCTGCCGCCGCTGCAGAAGTTTCATCTGCTCCATACGGAGTAGGGCTGCCACGATTAGTCGACTAATCGATGACTAATCGACTATTAGTCATCGATTAGACTATTTTGGCACTTATTAAGGGTTTTCAGGCTATTTTGGAGTTTAGCTAATATTTTAGCTTCATGCTAGCTATTTTGGCTAATTTAGGCTTTTTCAGTTTTTTAGGCTAATTTTGAGTTTTTCTATTATTTCAGCTACATGCTACCTATTTTGGCTAATTTGGAATTTTTACAGTTTTTTAGGGCTAATTTGGAGTTTAGCTAATATTTCACTATTTTAGCTAATTTGGGATTTTTTTTTACAGTTTTTTAGGCTAATTTGGAGTTTAGCTAATATTTCAGCTATATGTTAGCTATTTTGGCTAATTTGGAATTTTTACAACTTTTTTTAGACTAATTTGGAGTTTAGCTAATATTTTATTTACATGTTAGCTAGCTAATTCTAAATGTTTACAGTTTTTTAGGCTAATTTGGAGTTTTTCTATTATTCCAGCTACATGCTACCTATTTTGGCTAATTTGGAATTTTTACAGTTTTTTAGGGCTAATTTGGAGTTTAGCTAATATTTCACTATTTTAGCTAATTTGGGATTTTTTTTTAAGTTTTTTAGGCTAATTTGGAGTTTAGCTAATATTTCAGCTATATGTTAGCTATTTTGGCTAATTTGGGATTTTTACAGTTTTTTAGGCTAATTTGGAGTTTTGCTATGTCTTCAGCTACATGCTAGCTATTTTGGCTAATTTGGGATTTTTACAGTTTTTTAGGATAATTTGGAGTTTAGCTAATATTTCACTATTTTAGCTAATTTGGGATTTTTTTTACAGTTTTTTAGGCTAAATTGGAGTTTAGCTAATATTTCAGCTATATGTTAGCTATTTTGGCAAATTTGGGATTTTTTGTTTTTTAGGCTAATTTGGAGTTTAGCTAATATTTCAGCTACATGCTAGCTATTTTGGCTAATTTGGAATTTTTACAGTTTTTTTAGACTAATTTGGAGTTTAGCTAATATTTCAGCTATATGCTAGCGATTTTATCTTATTTTTTTGTTTTAAAGCTAATCATATTTCAGATTTTCTTTACATCCACTTTGTCCATGATCCGATTAGTTGACTAATCGGAAAAATTAATCGATGATTAGTCGACTATTAAAATCATCGTTTGTGGCAGCCCTAATACGGAGCGCTCCTCCAGCAGAAACGAAAAAATGAGACGGTCCTAATGAGGCAACAAATGAGACCGCGGGCATTTCTGATGACTGAAGTAAGCGCTGAGGCAAATAGATTTTTCATCACTGAGGACCCAAGAGGCATTACTATTTCAGAGAGCAAATGAGATGTATGTGTAATGAATTCTACAATAAAACAAAATGAAACCAGCTACAATAAAGAGACGGGAATCGCTGCGAACGCCGCTGGGATAATTTGATGGCAATGGAGTGTTAAGGAAACATTAATGGGACGAGCTAAAAGGTTCCTGGAAGCGCGGTTCTCGTCAAAAGCAGGACGTGCGTTTCAGTCACATGTGAAGTGCTGATCTTACCTGTCTTTATGCATCCAATTAATTCCCCATCTGCTCAGAACATGAGAGACGGTGAAGTCGAGAATCCATGTAAATTCCTCATAAGAGGACCAACGCGGCGGCGTCAGCTCTTCAATCTGTTTCACTGCTCTAAACTGGAGGAGAATTATTTGAATGAAATTAGCAGAGTGTGTAACAATAAAGACGACATTTGACTTTTACTTTGGAGCATTTTCACTTTAAATTAATCAAAAATTCATTTCAATATTTAATTAACGCTAGTTTTCACTTTACATTGGACGGTACGCATTAATTTCTGATAATGCACACTATGCTGAGCATTATCCCACTCAATTTACAAAATAAATACATATTTAATTGATCTTTAGAACTTCATCTTTGTTATTTTTTCGGATTAGATTGCTTTTTTGCTAGGGGTGTAACAGATCACAGAACTCACGGTTCGGATCGTGTCATGGTTTTGGTGTCGCGGTTCAGATCATTTTTCGTATCAGTAAAAAGTAAAAAATAATAATAAAATAAAAAAATGACAAAAAACAGTATAAAAGCTAAATTAGTTTTTGGAAACTCTACAAATCGTATATTCAATAAGCATTTATAGTACTTCACACACAATATTTATATATGCAACATCCAAACATTTGGTCATTGAGGTTTATTTATTAAAACAAAACATCCTTAAACTTTGAACACAGCCAAAATGCTAAAACATGTAGTTTCTGATTACATTGACATGTTTTTAGACCAAATCTATAAAAACTGAGAGAAAAGAATGTTTAAAAATAGTGTTGAAAACCAAATATCCCTTAAAATACAAATGTTCTCATCCCACCCAATGTTTAAATTCAATCATAAATAAAACTGTTAAAATAATTTTTTGCTATTAATTGTTTTATTAAAACTAACTGTGGGAACGTTTAAATATTTAAAACAATAATTGTTTTCTGTAAAATGTGGCACTTCTGTGCTCGCCTTTCCCGGTAATTTTTGGTCTCTTTGGCTTGCCGTAGTATCAGTCCCTGAAGGCACCGGTGAGTCCGTTACGGAGCCGTTCTCTCCTGTGCGGGACAGTTGCTGGTCTTAACTGGGAGATTCTTTGAACCCAGTAATAGAAATGTGTACCGATGGTTTTAATCAGCTCTTATAATTAAATAAACCTGATATTTATCGATCCGCGTTCTTCATTGTGAAGTCGAGAAAAGTTTTTGACAGAAGCTCCTCCCACACGCATCGGGAGCCTCAGATGAACAGACTTCAAGATAAACATGAAGCAGCAACTTTAGCGCTTGTCAAAACAGAGAAGATTTACAGGAATTTAATACAAATTTCATTCAATGTGAACGGACAATTGATTTAAATTATGCTAGCGCGAGGTATGTGCGGGGGGGGGGCTCTGATCCATACGGATCACGGATTATCCATGATCCGTTACACCACTACTTTTTTCACATCGCTGTTTCGTACGTAATGCAGTTGAGTAACGCTTAGTTCACGGCAGATGCGGGAGCGCCGTGCTCTCCTGATGGAGCGGATCCTTTTCATCAATTCTGACAGGAAGTTACATCAGTTACATCTGGTCAATTTTCCAAACATAACCAGTTTTTTATAATAAAATACCACGATTGACAAATGCAGTCATGTTTTTGTATTTAAACAGACTCTAGAGATGAAAAATAAACACACAACAGATCAGTGCTGAGGGCCGACTACAGATCTGGAGCCTGTGGTTTCGCGACACATACGCGTCACATGTTGACGTTTGGTTAAGGACCCCTCTCCGTCACTTTTTGACACTTTGGGTGTCCCTAACTCGTTACTTTTTGATGTGCTGGGTATTCCCATTAAATCACTGGTCCTTTGGAACCGGAACCGGCCCAGTACCGGTAGCCTAACCAGCACAGGACACGGTACAGGGTTGGGGTACCAGTACTGGCGTCCTAAGAACCAGTCCACATTTAATGCCAACAAGTCGAAAACGATAAGTTGGGGACACCCAAAACTTCAAAAAGTGACCCGGAGGGTTCCTTAACAGAATGTCAACATGTGATGAGTTAATAGTGAGAATGTGTCGAGTTTTGGGACAAAAATGACCTCTAGATAAGCAGAGCTGAGCAGAAGCGGATAAATAAGTGTCTGCAGTGAACTGGAGGTTAAGCAGACTCCGCCCACACACCGCTTCACAGCGCTTCATATGGGATTCATAAAAAAAAAAAAAAATGAATGTATTAATATTTATAAACTCTAATAACCGTTTTCCGCTTCAGGTTTCCGCTGCGCGCATTAATTTCTGATAATGCGCCCTTTGTCTGGCGTTATCGCAAAATAAATAAATATTCAATCAATTTTTAGTTCTTTATTTTTGTTGTTTATTTGGATTAGATCAATTTTTTTCACATCACTATTTTACACGTTATGCGGCCTTTTGTCAACACGACAACCTGAAGTGACCTTGACTGGAGCAGCAAAGGTCACGATGGCTTAAATAAAGCCTCAGTTCAGAGAGAAAGTTCACCTCCTACCATTAGTCCAGAGGATGAAGAAAAAGTTTGATTTGAAGAAGACTGCGCTGTGGATCCTCACCCAGCAGCCAATCACAATCGAGTATTCACCGGGACGATTTATAGTGCAGAAACGTTTGTTCCTCATAGCTGTATGTCAGCATCTTTATTTTCTCTGAGTAATACTGTAATACTTCTGGGTTAACACTTTATAAATTTAAACATTTCTGACCAAAAAATGTTTTTAGTCCAAAATCTACATTTTTTTATCTGTACCCAGCAAAACATTGCGTTTAATCGAGATTAATCCCAATCCAAATGCGATTAATCTGATTAATTTCTATACTTACTGACAGCACTTCCCTCTAAACTTGTGGAGTAAAAAAGTGTTTTTTTCCTCTAAATATGTTGCTTGTAGGCACAGTCACTTGTGCTCCGGGGCTCTTCAGCTGCCCCGGGTCGTACGCCTGCGTCCCGAAGCGCTGGCTCTGTGACGGGGAGAGAGACTGTCCCGACGGGAGCGACGAACTCGCTGCAGCCGGCTGTGGTAAAAAAAATACTCATTTCACTGTGTATGGAACTAATTATGCATTTATTAAGTATCTAATTAGATAATAAGAAGTTTTTGATTTGCTAGCATTGTTTTATTTTAACAAAATAAGGAACCATCAGATGATTGGACGAGCAGAAGGTGAAACGTTCCGCTTGGACATGCTGCCCACCATGTGGGGAGAGAAAATATTTATCCACTCATTAACACTTGGTTCCATTCCTCCGTGTGCTTCAGCGCCCAACAACACGTGTGATGACAGCTCGTTCCGCTGCCGCAACAAAGCGTGCGTCCCCCAGCGATTCGTCTGCGACCACGATAACGACTGCGGAGACGGATCTGATGAGTCGGTGGAATGTGGCAAGTGGATTCATCTTAATTCTCATAAAAATGCGTCTGCGCTTGTGGGGGGGGGGGGGGGGGGGGGGGGATATTTGATAGAATGGTTGTTGGTTGGCATGTTTACTGTTTGATGAATGCGTGACAGCTGCAGCTGAAGTGGAGGAATAAACCAAAAAGCAGGCGTGCGTGGACGCCAGCTGCTCCCAAATGAGCACAACTGATGTGTCAATGTTCTATTCAAACCTATTTGTTTAAAAAAAAAGACTAACGGGGGGTTGCAGTTGTTTAAAAGTTGCAACAGAGTTTTTATAATTGAATCCACAGACATCTGCTGGGACGTGAAGATGCTGACACCAGATTTCTGTTTGGGGATTTCATTTGCTGCGTCTCAGTTGGAGGGAATTTGCATTTTAGGCTCAAATTTATCATAAAACACTGATAAATATTTTTTTTTTTAAGTATTGGTCAGGGCAGCTGCACTGAAATATTAGATCAATTATAAAAAACATTTATAACAATGATTTTTTTTATTGTTTACTTATTTCAAATATTATATTTGATCCAAACTAATATTTTTAAATGTAACAAATAGCACTTTTTACAGTTGTTTGCATGCCGTTGGTTGAAATCACTCTTATTTATAGGGCCGGGAATTGAAAATGGACAAATTAATCGCAAATTTGAACAAAATTAATCGCGATTAATCGCAATTCTTTTTTATTTTTAATAATATTTGCTAGCCACTTATATTAATATATTAATAATATAATTGTAATATAAATAATTGCAAAATGAAAACACAAGAAACATTTGTACATTTAAAATATATATATATATATATATATATATATATATATATATATATTTTTTTTAAGCCTTTTATGACTTAAACTTAATTTTTGTCCACTTTCAATTTTACTTCTGTATTTTTAATTTTTAAGACTTCCTGCTTAATTAAAACATTTTAATCAGCACAACCTCACTTATGTGACATTACCTTTATTTTGTCATTTTTCCATGTTATATTCACTCACTAGTCATAAAATCATTTTGCTGTGAAAATCACAGAAATGTTTAAAAAACAGTTTTTACAATATAGAATGAAAGTTTTAGTTGTCATTGTATAAAAACAACAAGAATAAAATTTGCAGACAAACTAATCAAAATTTTTTTGAATAAAAATACCAATAAATTCCACATATATGTGAATATCTATATATGTTGTGAAAAATAATTTAAAAAAAAAAATTTGGGGAAAAGTTTGATCCAGTTGGATTTCAGGTCTGCTCCACTGGAATCTAATCAAATCAAATCAAACTTTATTTATTTATTAAATAAAGTGTCTGTCCAATCGGAACTGAACTGGCTTTCCGCGACGTCGACTTTCGCGGAGAACTGCGGATTTTCAACAAATTTTATTCCATGCCAGTGCTTGTTATTGTAGAAAAATCATATAAATAAATGAGATATTAGTCATTTTCCTTGTTGTTGGATTTCTAATGGCAGACAGCTCTGTTAGGCTCCGCCCCCATATGTCAGATTGACGTTCGTTCTCCTTATCTATAAAAATAAAATATCGCTTTTGTCCAAAAACTACAAATAAATACCAGATTGTCTCTTTTATTTAATAAAATGTCAACCACAGAATTACGCTGCAGGGCGTTAACGCATTAATTATAATTCATTATTAACGCACCGTCTTTTACATGTCCTGAATTCTTTTGAAGCTACATCCCTAAAGTGGTAACAGTGAAAAAGTTTCTGTCTTTCTTCCAGTGTACCGCTCCTGCGGATCGGAGGAGTTTCGCTGCGGGGACGGCCGCTGCCTCCTCAGCTCTCAGTGGGAGTGTGACGGCAGCGCCGACTGTCCCGACCGCTCTGACGAACTGCCTCTGAACCTCAAATGTCTCGCGGCAGGTACGGCTGCTGTTTGGCTCTCAGCTGGGCTCCCTTCATCGGTGTCACCGGCGGCACCGCCTCGCCGGGGGAAAGCGCTAGCTTCATAAGGAAGAAAGGAAAGATGTTCCTGAGAGCGATCAATGTGTCAACCATCAGGTCCAGAGCGGAGGGGAGAAATCCCGCGGTTTCGTAGCCCTGACAGCCGTCTTTTGTTCTTTTTAGGAAGCTTGTGCAACGGCTCCTTCTTCATGTGCTCCAACGGGCGCTGCATTTCTGAGGGGAATCTGTGTGACGCCAAAGATGACTGTGGAGACGGCTCGGATGAGAGGAACTGTAATGTCAACGAATGCTTGAACCGCAGAGTCAGTGGATGCTCGCAGGACTGCCAGGACCTGACTGTGGGCTACAAGGTGAGCCAGGATTAATTCTGTTCAATCAAACCAGATCACATCAATGTGAAGGTGTTTTAACTCCAGATGCAGGACTAGAATTTCATCAACCTAAAAAAAAAATACTTTTCTTTCTAAAAATTTAATCTAGTAGACACATCCTTGGCTTTCTTGAATCTTTAATTTATTGGTTATTTTTGAGAGTCCGTCCTATTTATGACTTTACTTCTGTTTCATTTAAATTAATTAATTACATTTAATTTGTTTTTTTAATTATCCTGGATTCTGCATGCAAGAAAGAAACTTTATGACATCACTCCAAAATCTTTATCAATCAAAAAAAAACTTTATTTAAAAAACAGTTTAATAACACACATGACTGTTTTTCCTGCAGTTGTTGCACTGTAATAAAACATCTGGAATAGACATTGAGTTTTATTTTGATATTTTAAAGTTACATGTATTAGTTCATATTGAACATTAAACAAACTAATTTTTTTAATTAAATTGAATACATGGATGAAGTACTGATATTTCAGTACCTGTAAACGAAAGCTAATTGCTAAGCTAAACAGGCTAAATAAATCTGGTTATCCCTGACTTAGACGCTCCTTCCCGGTAAGGAAAAACTCCTAAAAAACCTGATTCAGGATAAAAGAAGAAACCGTAGTGAAGTCCACATGAGGGAGAGATCCTCTGCCAGGACAGACAGGAGATTTACCAGACCTGCTAAAGAAGAATTAGCTTATGAAACTCTACAACCATGTATTTGAATAGAGTTTAGCCAGATAAGTCTAGGGGACAGAGGTCAGGTCCACGGTCAAGTCAAGCCAGAGGCCAGGTCCATGGTCAAGTCAGGCCAGAGCTGAGGTCCACGGTCAAGACAAGCCAGAGGCCAGGTCCATGGTCAAGTCAGGCCAGAGCTGAGGTCCACGGTCAAGACAAGCCAGAGGCCAGGTCCACGATCAAGACGAGCCAGAGGCGTGGTCCACGGCTAAGATGAGCCAGAGGCGAGGCAAAGAGAACAATAAATAAACCAAATAAAAGAAATAATAAAGAACAGAGTAGAGGTGAAGTAAATGAGAACAGAGAACAAAATTATACTCAAAACGCTCTACTGCCAGACCTATGCGCTGTTTCAACACTCAAATTGTTCCACAGAATCTCAAATTCAGTCTTAACGTTGACTTAACACTGAAACTCGACGCCTCTCAGGCGCAAATTCCTGTTGCTGTGAAAAGCAGTTTTAGGCCTCGGTTGTGTTTCTAGGAAGTTTCCGTAGGCTGTATTTTAACTTTCTAAAATAACCCTTCAAGTAAAATCATTTGTTTATTCTTTTCCTTCACATTTAACATGTCGAGTGTGATCTGAAATGAATCTCTTCAGTTTCTGAATTTCCTTTACCAAAACACAAAGCTTTCTTTTAGCTTAGAACAAAACATATTTCCTTTATCCGATAGGATCAGACATTTGTACATGACTGTAGCTAGCTGGTAATTTTTCCTCCTTTATCTGGGGAAGATAAATGAACGATGACAAAGTAAAGTTTTAATTAAAGAGTTAAAAACTCTGCGTTATCGTGTAGGGAGAAGAAGCGTCTGTAACTCATGTCTCCAACGGCACAGACACAAATGATTAACGACCGCTAATAAATCTTTGCACATCATTAGGCAAACAAAGACGGCACAGGTGCACGTGTACATGCCCCCCTCCCCCAGTCTCCTTCAATGACCTTGAAAGCTGCAGGACGGTCAGGTGGGAGTTCACCGCCCTTCATTGCCCTTTTTCCCGCCGCGCATGCTGAGTGGTCGTATTAACCAGGATGTTGGGTTCCCCGGACTGTTTCTTCCATCAGCGTCAGAGAAGTGGCACAGAAAGGCACTCTTGCTTGTCATAAGAGGGGCCGGTCTTAATGGAGGGACCACTCTGTGCTCATCTGATTGCGACCTGAGCAGGAAAATAAGCTCAATAACCTCCAAGGTCTTTGGGTTTTTCTGGGTCACTCAGGTGGAATTGAACTGTGGAGTCTGGAGATTTGTTATGTTATTATGTCACGGCTCTAATGTCAGGTGCTGGGTGTCTGACTTGTGTGTTTCAATTTGTCCAGACTAAAGAGTTCTGCAGCTTTTACTGTTTTTATTTTCAATTACCAGTGTAAATGCTGGCCTGGTTTCCATCTGAAAGACGACGGGAAGACGTGCGTGGACGTAGACGAATGCTCCACCAGCCTGCCCTGCAGCCAGCGCTGTATCAACACGTACGGCTCCTTCAGGTGCCTGTGTGTGGACGGGTACGAGGCTTTGGACCGGAACCCCAACACCTGCAAGGCCGTGTCAGGTCAGCGTCCGTTTGGATTTTTTAAGCAGGGGTTCAAACTCAATCACACTGGGGGGCGAAACCCAAAACACAGCTTAGGTCACGGTCGACCAGGATATACATTTATTGAACACTAAAACACAAATTATAAAACTTTAAAATGTAACTTTGTAACGTAATTATGAGCTTCCTGCAATAATGCTAGTGTGAATGCTGTAAGCTGAATTTGGCCGCTGAAGATGCTAGTGCTGATAGCTAAAACCGCTGAAGCTGATAGCTGAAAACACTGCAGCTGATAGCAGAGAATGCTGAAGCTGATAGATGAAAACGCTGAAGCTGAAAATGCTGAAACTAATACCTGAAAATGCTGAAGCTGATAGATGAAAACACTGAAGCTGAAAATGCTGAAACTAATACCTGAAAATGCTGAAGCTGATAGCTGAAAACGCTGAAGCTGATAGCTGAAAACGCTGAAGCTGATAGATGAAAACACTGAAGCTGAAAATGCTGAAACTAATACCTGAAAATGCTGAAGCTGATAGATGAAAACACTGATGCTGAAAACGCTGAAATTAATACCTGAAAACGCTGAAGCTGATAGCTGAAAACGCTGAAGCTGATAGCTGAAAACGCTGATAGCTGAAAACGCTGAAGCTGATAGCTGAAAATGCTGAAGCTGATAGCTGAACATGCTAAAGCTGAAAGCTAAAAACGCTGAATGTGATAGCTGAAAATGCAAAGCTGATAGCTGAAAACACTGAAGCAGAAATCTGAAAATGCAAAGCTGATAGCTGAAAACGCTGAAGCTCATAGCTGAAAATGCTAAAGCTGATAGCCAGCTAAAATATTAGCTTAATGCCAAATTAGCCTTAAAGACTACAAAAACTTAGGTTCGTCAAAACAGCTAGCATTGAAAAAATATCTAAACTTTAAAATATCCTAAAAAAATTGATTAAAGCCCAAATTAGCCAAAACAGCTATGTAGCTGAAATATTAGGCAAATTCCAAAATAGCCCAAAAAATCTTCTGCCAAAATAGTCCATTTTCAAACCATTTTAACATAGAGAGGCAGGGACCAACTCCCCAGTTTGGTTACTCTTTGAGGCGTTGCTGGTGACTTATAAACACAAAACCTTTAACATACTCTAACTTTTCAATCGTTAATACAATAATTCAATCAAAATCTGCTGGAATTTTCTTGTTAAGGGTTAAAACATTACGGTGAATCAAAGAACATAAACACTGGAGCTCCAGTTTTAAACTGTTAACCTGCTGAGTTTCAAAGTAACGGGGTCCAACGCTTCTTCCTTTCAGCTGAAGAGCCGTTTCTCATCATGGCCGACCACCACGAGATCCGCAAGCTGAGTGTGGACGGATCCAATTACACCATCCTGAAACAGGCAAGTGACGCACGCGGCCTCCATCACTAAAGCATTTCTTTACTGGAAAATGAGACCAGCCGCTCGTCTTTTGCTACATACAGACGTTAGAATGGTATACTGCAAAATAAGATAAAACAAACAAATAAACCAGTGATTATTGACTTGATGACTTTGCCAAAAGTTCATGTTTGAACTAGAACTTTTTCAAAGTGGTTCTACCTCCAGCTGCAAACGTTTTGCTTTATAATTTAATCAATAATAGCACATGGTTTTACAAACATTTGAATTAGAAACTATGAATTCTCTAAAAGATGTTACAAGTACAGAGTTGTTGTTTAAATACATTGTGTTGTTTTGTCATTTGGTTTCAAAATCTTCTAACATCTTAAAAATACAAACAAATAATATTTAAAAGAATAAATACTTTTAAAACACACGTATAAACTTGAGGTTTTTTGGTAAGAAAATTCCCAATAAACAACTTTAGCCTCAGTGTTTCTTTTTTTCCTATTTTATATATTTATTTTCCTGTTTTAATGTCTGTTTGATTGATGATTTCTTAATTCAAACGAGTTTTATTGTTTTTTTTTTAGTAAATGTTTATTAATGACTTTTTCTTCAGCACCTTGTGTTCAGGTTAATGAAAAGTGTTCAATGAATTAAGTGATTGATCGAACGTTTAGGTGATTGGTTGGTTGGTTGATTGACTGAGTGATTGATGATCGATTAATCGATCAGTCAGTTGGTTGTTAGTTGGTTGGTTGATTATTGGTTGGTTGATTGGTTGTTTGGTTGATTGATGTATGAATGGATTGATCGGTCAGTTCATTAGTTAGTAGGTAAGTTGGTCGATCAGTCGGTCGATCGATCGATTGATTGATTGAGTGAATGATTGATTATTGGTTGGTTGATTGATTGATTGACTGACTGACTGATTGGTGATTGGTCAGTTGGTTGGTTAGTAGGTTGATTGATTGATTGATTGATCAGTCATTTGGTTGGTTGTTTGGTTGTTTGGTTGATTGATGGATGGATCGGTCAGTTGGTTGGTTGGTTAGTAGGTTGGTTGATCAACCGATTGATTGATTGATTGATCGATCGGTCAGTCGGCCAATCGATTAACTGATTGATTGATTGATTGATTGATTGATTGATTAAGGCCAGGAGGAAAATCAAAGAGAGTGCTGGTGGATGCAGATAAGGAGGGTTTGAGGATGGTTGGAGTGACGGAGAGAGGAGAGGGTCAGGAGAGCTGGTTGTTTTGCTTTGGTGATTCAACCAAAACGACAAGAAAACATTTTTGATTGAAAACATTTTTTTCTCCGACTGATGATTAGAGAAGCAGATCTGATGGAAAACACGATCCAGAAGATTTCTACCGCAAACAAAATCTGATCAACATATTTCCATGATGGGACTGTTGGGACGGTGCAGAGAAATCCTGTTTCTGTGTTGAACAGAGACATGATGCTGACGTGTTTGGAAGGTTCACTTATGCAAACAAACATTTCATTGGACGGAAGCAGACTGAAAGATCCCATTAGCATTATTTACAATCTGCAGTTCTCCACACGTATTACTACGTTATAATAATCCTCTGGGTTTATGTGTTAAACTTTTAAGAGATTTTTGTCTAAAATCAATGTTCTAAATGCTTAAAGACGACCTAGTAAATTGACTAAAGTGTTTCTAGAATGTTTGAAGGGAAGCTAACAAACCAAACAGAATATCTTTCTCCGAGGATTTCTGGAAATACTGCAGAAACATGAGTTTCTGTTGATGACACGCTTGCAGTCTCTCATCAGCTGAAGTGTAGAGGTGAGCTCCGCCCCCCCGAGGACCCTGTTGAAAACTCCTTCAAGTCATTTTCAGGTCGGATCAAGCCGCGCTTCAACCCGAGTGTTGATTATGTCGGATGTCGTCGGCTTCAGAGACGCTAAACTCTCCACACCAGGAGACGCGTATGAAGCTCTCACTCTTACAGAACCAACAATATGTTTACATTTTCCCCATCACTGCAAACATATGAAGTATTTCCTCTCATTAAGACCGACGTTCTCTGAGTTCATGGCTTTTAGATGTAAGAATAAAAATATCCTCCCACCACAGATAATGATGAGTCATGCTCCGACAAAAGCGGGATGTTTGTTCGTGGTTAATTAAAGAAGAAGAAACGCTGCAGCTTTGAAAAACAGTATTAAAAGTATAAATTCAAGAATCAGAAACATAAATATATATATGTGAATGTTCCCTAAAAGTGAGACTGTGGGGCTGCAAATGTATTCAGCGCTGCAGTTCCACACCGACAATAATGTCAACATGTTCCAGCACGTCGCCACCAAAGGGCCAGCCGTTTCTATGGAAACTAGGCCCCCATAAAAGTTGTATTTGGGCTGTTAATGAAAGGAAAAAGCAAAGTCGGTTGACCAGTCACCCACAGCCAACGGCGAGGCTCCTTCTGTTGGGAAGGAGACGTGGACGGAGACGCTGACGGTGCGAGAACCTCGTTTGGTGAGGAACTGGACTACTGTCACGTGTCCCAGTGATCTTCATTTTTTTGTCGTGGGTCGGGGTCCGCCCCGGAACATTTGGAGGTCACGCAGTGGCAGGAAGGCGGCACTGCAATAATTGACTCATAGTTAGTTCTCTTCTGAAGTTGCCATAAATCCACTTTTTATCAAATTAAAACTGTTGAAATGTTTTGACTTGATTGATTTCAAAATAATCCAATTCATGTTCAAAGTAAAAAACAAACAATTCCCAGAAAGTATCCAAAAGCTCTTCCAGTTAAGAGAAAATAAATATACGCTAAGAGGTACAAACATTTATGTCAAACCACCTGTAAGAACAAACATTAAACTCCACTGCATCTCCACAAGGGGGGTGCAGTTATGGAATAATTGTAGGGAAGATATTAAAAGTTGTCAAACTTTACATAAATTAAAAATACTCATCAAATGTAATAAAATTTAAAAAAATATGAAGACAATGTTAAAGATATGTTGAATTTTATATGAATATTAGTTTATATAAATGGTGTGATTGTTTTCGCTGTTCTTTACATTAATGAAATTTAATCTATTTTTTTTTTCATGTAGCTCATAGTGAATGAGAAATTGTATATTTAATTTGGACTGAAAAAGAAAAAAAAAGAGGTCAAAGGGGCTTGGAGTTGATAAGCTATTAGCTTCATCCAAAGCCCTTTTTATGAACATGAACGTCTCTTGTTGCATTCAAGAATTCAAGAATGATTGTGA
This sequence comes from Oryzias javanicus, assembly GCA_003999625.1. Classification (NCBI taxonomy): domain Eukaryota; kingdom Metazoa; phylum Chordata; class Actinopteri; order Beloniformes; family Adrianichthyidae; genus Oryzias; species Oryzias javanicus. The sequence continues at coordinate 255,153 of CM012457.1, read as the reverse complement.
GAGAAATTTGTCATCTTCTGTCACCCCTGTCAGTTTCATCACATTCAGGTTAACCATCCACAGCTGTCTTTATTTAGTTAATCAACCTCAGTGTATTTAGGTTTCTGGTTTTCAGTTTCTCATTGTCAGGTCATCTGCTCTTTTACGTTCTGTCACCTCACTGGTTTGTTCTCCTAGTTTTGTTCTGTTTAAGTTGAGTTAGTAAACGTTTATGTTTCTGCCATCAAGTCTGGGGCCCGTTTCAAGAAGCAGGTTCAACAAATTTAGAGTTGAAACCTGAACTTCGAGTCACTGGACTCAAAATTCCCGAACTTAGAGTTTTCGGTTTCAGAACAGCTGAAAATGTTTGATTCAATCAACTTGAAGTTGTTGGAACCAGAATCAGGTGCGAGCGTCGCGAGCATTAAAAGCCCTGATCAATGGAGCAAAGACAGCAGGATTCACCATGGCAACGGGAACAAACAACTGAGACTTCCGGCGCAAAAGTTCCTCCAAGCATATGCGACTACAAGAACATTTTCATCAAGATAATAAACCCAGCTGCAGCGGTAAAACAGAGAGAAAACATCTGCAGAGTTAATGCATACGTCTATGTTTGAATCATTTCAAATAACGAATAAATAATATCAGGAAGGTTATTTTGTCACTTGTAAAGTAAGGAATGGTTCTTGATCTGTTAATAATTTAACCAGTCATCTCCGTAATGCATGAATGACCGTTTTCCTCAACCCCCCACCCCCACCACCACATACACGCACGGATATCACTGCACGCTAAAAAGAAACACTGTAGCTGCCTGAGATATGTTAAAATAAGCATTTACTTAAATTTAATTCTCAAGACTTAAAAAATATTCGCTAAAAAGGTTTTTTTGTTCCATGAAAACTATATACCGCAACCCAGACTCGAACTTGAGACGTTGTAGTTGAAGTCAGTGTTGCTGACAACTGAGCTAATCCTCATTGTATATGATTAAATGGGGAGTTGAAATTATTTACCGGTGTTTGAAATTTAATGATTTCCATTGTTAAGGGTTTCAAACGGTGAAAATAAAACTCTTTATTTTTAATAGTAAATCCCTGGACAAACTCGCTATTTATAATGTCGCTCAAATAAAACTGAATCGTAGAAACTGCATCAATCGACTGGTGTCCTCAAATCCTCTCCCGACATAAATAACATTTCCTCTGGATGAATCCAGCCTCCTCTCTACATGATCCTCTATGAATGGACATGTCATTTTGGTTTCTGCTGGTGGAAACGTGACGTCTCTAATGTGAATGTTCTCTAAATATTAATGAAGAACTCAGATTTGAACATCTTTCACTTTAAAAAGGGGCGGAGACCGCAGAGAACTCTAAGTTTCCTGAAGAAAACCTGCTCCAGACCAGGTTTCGTTCACAGACTCAGTTGCCACAGTGATTGATTCTGAGTTCAGCTTAACCCGCTTCTTGAAAAGGGCTTGGTTTAACCCACTTTCACGGGTTTGAGTTATCTCTCTTTCTGAAACCAAAAACTCTGAGTTTTGCTGAATTTGGAGTTCAAGAACTCAGAGTTTCAACAAAACCTGCTTCTTGAAACGGACCCCTGGTCTCCTGCGTTTGGGTCCTCCACCACCATCGCTGACAAAATTGCTTTGTTTACTTTGTTTCTTGTTTGTTTGTTTTGCTCTTTTCATTTCTTTCTGTTTGTATCGTTGTTCTTGTTCGAAAATAAACTTAAAAAAATAAAAATAAACCATCAGATATTTACGATGATTTTAGACGTTTACGTTTGATTTTTTTTTTTTTTTTTTGGCTTATCAACTTTAAGAAAGATTTGATCACAGTCTACCTTAAAGACTGACCCAGTAAACATCCTGGGGTCTCCTTTAAGAAAGATAAGATGATCATTTATTTTTAAGCTTCAGTATCTGCTATATAAAGCACTTAAATTACGATGAACTTACCTTTTTTGGTTTAACTTAAACATAAATATAAAATAAAAATAGCAGTTTAAAAAAAAAGGAAATAGTTCATAACTTTTGTTCGACATCCTTTCAAAATAAAAGACACCCTGGTCTGTACCATATTTGATGACCTTAAAGCAGCAAATGTAGGTAGTGTCATGTCAGCATTTAAAAAAAAAAACAAAAAAAAAAAAGCACATTTTATTTTACCGTTGTTGGTGGCTGTTTGACAGAAATTCACAATTCAGAACTAAGTGACCCATTCTGATTTTTTTAGACCACGAGGAACATTCAGAATCCTTTAATTTGTCAAATAAAGAAAATTTGCCTTAAAATCTATCAATTAGTATAAATTATGGTCATAATCTAACTAATCGGCCTCTGATTTTCTGGGTAAAAGGCAGGTAAAATATTTTAGTGCAGCTTTGATGAAGCTGCATCACTATTTTAATTTAAAATACAATTTTTTTTTTTATTATTTAATCATGAGAGCCACAATGAAGGAGTGGGAGAGCCACAGGTTGCAGATCCCTGTCCTGGGTAAATCACAAAGACCCCAACCCACACAAAGATGTTCTAAAAAAAAAAACAAAAAAAAAAAAAACAAAAGTCCAAAAATGTCCTGTAATTGTGAGATTGCTAAAGATACTTGAATTAAAATATTTACATTTTCTCTCATTGCCACATATTTGTGCTAATGTCTAATATTTCATTGTTTTCAAATGATAATTTTATTTAAGAATCAATCATAGAAACAATCTGTGAAATTGAAGAGATTTAGACTTGAGTTTTGAAAACAACATTTTTTGTGCAAAAAGGAACTAAAGAAACACGTATTAAAATGTGAAATAAGTTTCAGAATGACTTTTTTATTGGGTCCTGAGCTGTAAGAGCGGCGCCGTCAGAGCGGCGCCGTCTTTGTCTAGACGTGTTGATTAAAAAGGACATCCATCTATCAAGTGTGTAGATGGTTTCTGGACGGCTGGACGCTCCCCCCCCAGGACACTGTCTGCGGGAGCGTTGATGCTCCGGTGAAAATCTCTTCTTTCACCTGTCATGTTTGACATCTTTTCTCCGCGCCCGCAGCAGGGGGGCGGGGGACGATTGTTTGGCAGGAAGCCGTGTTTGCTGGGCGGCGGGGGGTCAGAGGACTAAAAAAGACCTCACTGCTCCTCTCTGATGGGACGCTGCTGCTCTTCTCTGCCTTTTTTATTCTCTTTTTCAATGCTTTTCAGCTTCATCACGCAGACGCTACGAACATTTGGTTGTGATACGTAACATGCTAAACTTTGACACTTTCATTATTTGACTGCAATGCATTGTGGTCTATATTTGCTTATCCTAATGTGAGCATTGATCCACACTGGTTGTTTGCAAAGACTTCTGGGAAATTTCGAATGCACTTTTTTTATCGTAGATTTTAGTGCGTAGTGAAGAAATTCTTTTTTTTTTTTTTTTTTTTTTTTTTTTTGAGTAGTGAAGGAATTCAGACGTAGTTAAAGTTTGTTTCTTACGTCTCTACAACCACAACTTTGGGTTTTTTTTGAGTAATCCTGCAGACATTAAGGTCTTGTTGATGGGATTTGTGCACAAATTACACTTCTGACTTTATACTTGATAAATTAAAAATTTAAGACAATAAAAATGGAGGAAAAATTCAGTATAAAATGTAGCTAGAAAATATTGTGATTAATCTAAATATTTTTTTAATTAAAATACATAATTGAGACATTAATAACTAATGAATTGCAAATTAAAATTGCAATAATTCATATTCTACATTAATGTTAGTTTATTCGTACTTCTTCTGTGGTTTTAATGTTGTTTATTCATGTGAAAATTGAATGTAAAGAACACAACATTTCTCACTTTTTCCAAGTATGACCTATTTTTATCAATTTACTATAAAAATGATCGATTTTCTGTTTTAATTCTTTAAATAAAAGCAGTTTTTTTTTTCTTTTTTTTCAGTTTTTTTATCTTATCTTAAATTCACACGACTAACATGGGTTTCTGTCTGTAATCCCAGGGCCTTTACAACATTATCCACCTAGACTTCGACTACAAGAAGGAGTTCATCTACTGGGTGGACTCAACCAGGCCGAGTGGTCGAAAGATCAACAGAATGCGCCTCAACGGGAGCGACCTGAAGGTACTGAGGAGTCTGCTGTCTGCTGCCGGCCGCTTCATTCCGGTTTACCCAGAATCCATCAGCTCCACTTTACTTCCTCTCACTTCCAGCTTGACTTCAGTCCGTGAACTCTGTTCTGCTCTATTTTTAGGCTGACCTGTTCAAACACCAGTTTGTCTGTTTTTTCTTTCTTTTAGTGATGCTTCTTAGCAACCTGCCTGAATTACAGTTGTACTTCTATACAGCTGAAATTAAGCGTAGGTGATGTATATATATATATATATATACAGGAGGGTTAGTGGAAATCCAGAGAAGCAGAACCCGCAGACGGGAGCATCGGCGTGACACCTGCCAGGCCTCATTAGCATTGTTGTAAGCGCCTCATTCAGCTCATTTTGAGTCTGTATTTGAGCCACTGTCACAGCTTAGCAGAGGAGGAAGCGTCTGGAACACACATCCAGGAGCTTCTCACATCAGGTTCATTAAGAGTTGATATCAGCTGCAGGTCCAGGGAGAACAGAGCGTCCCTTCATGCTAAGATCATTTGACTTATCTGGGGTTTTTTTTTTTCTTTTCATGAGAAGCTAATTTTAGAAGTTTGTATTTTATATTTAGAAATCATTGATCCACTTCCCTAAGTGTGTTAAATAAAGTCTCGTTCATGTGCTGTCACACTTCTCCCTTTTTAAAAACAGAATAATGAATCTAAAAGAAGTTTTCTTAGTGATCAACTCTCCTTCAATTATCTGATTAAACCTCATGGGAGCTATTTGTGTCAACTGAATACAAATGCTCCTAATATTACATTTTTTTTTTAACATCATACTTTATAAGCTCATTTGAGGTAAAGCTCTTGCCTTCAACTGCCCGTCAGGGGTGGATATGGGGTGTCTGTAGGTAGTACGGGGGACGCAGATGACCCGCATGAAATATCAAGGTTACAAACTGGAGAAACTGTAAAGAGAAAATATGTTTTTGTTGGGCGACAGGTAGTAGTGAACAATCATGTAATGCAGCTAATCAGATGTTAACTTTAAAAACGTGCAACTAGTAGCAACATTTAGCTTTAGAGACACATAAAATACGTGAAACAATTCAGTTTTACAGCATAAATAATAATAATAACATCAGCCTTAGCAAGTTACCTTGAGGTTTACCATGTAGGACGACAAATACCATTTAAAAACGTTTTGCTTATTGGAGTATTCTGCTGGAAAGACAAAAGATGCCCCTAACATTGTTCATGGTCTCTCCAAAAGACTTTTTTTAAACTCAAAATACTCCAATGGAGATGTGATGAAAGCAGAGCTCACAATACCAAACAAAAGTACAATTATCGAAAGTACCCGCCTTCGACCGCCGCCCAAACCACAATGCACCGGCCCCCTTCAGAGCTCCCCTGCAGGTGGTGGGCCCACTGGGGAGTAATCCCACGTCGCTCCTTTGGGTTGGACCCGTGGGAAGAGCCCCGGCCACTAGGCGCTCGCCTCTGAGCCCCTACCCCAGGCCTGGCATCAGGGTGGGGCCCAGGTGACGCCTATCCGGGCGACGTAGCGAGATCTTTGTTCAGCTCGTCATCCAGGACCTGTCTGCCATGGGAGACCCTACCAGGGGCAAAAGCCCCCGACATCATAGCTCCTGAGATCACTCGAGCTCTCAAACCCCTCCACCACGTTAAGGTGACGATTCAAGGACGGGGTCTGGAGATCTTTGCATAGACTGCTGCCCCCGCGACCCGGTCCCGGATGAAGCAGAAGAAGATGGATGGATGGAGATGGAGTACAGTTATACTCTAATAGACATGTGCATAGCTGCCATTTGTGATTCTCATTGGTTTAACATACCTGATCCAGGTAGTTAAAGACAAGCGGGACTCCGCCCTCGAGGGTTGGATTTAGACTCCTCTAGCCTTTTCTTCTCCCTCCCGTTTTATCCAAAGAGCTGGTTTGAGGACAGCTAAGTGTTTTTGCCAAGACATGCCGCATTAAATTCATCATTTCCTCACTCTGCACCCTGCTCTTTAATGCCAGATTGCACGAGCGCCGAGATGTTGGAAAATAAATCTGTTTCAGAGACACAGACCGGAGCTGCCAGCTGGCACCGGGATTATTTTGAAGAGCCGTATTTGCATTTAAACACTTGACCATACTGGCAATATTTGTTTAAATCCGCTCACTTTTCTTTGAAAGTGGTCCATTTTCATGATTCCTTTTTTACATTTGAAGGAGGTTCTATAGAACTGAAATGTTTGTTAATGTTTGGTTGAAGAAAAACTATTATCCGATTAAAGAAATGAGAGACTTTTTACTGCGTTTACCTGCTCTGTGCTGTGACTTCAGGTGTGCTCCTCACACGGCCTGCGCAGTGCTATTCTTAGAGTCGTGTTTGCATGAAATTGTATCTGCATGTTGTCCTGCTCTAATCACCTTCTGGTCTGTGTGAAATTACAAAGAGCAGTGCTAATGGCTTTATGCGAGCCTCAACAGGCCGTCAGCGGCCATCCAGCAGCAGCAGGAAGGATATTTAAATCGCTGGTGATTACAGTCATTACACAGAACTCCTTCACCTGGAGACGACATGTACAGCCGGAAACACGCAGTCCGTGACGGGGTTCTGTTCCAGGTTAAAGGAAGTATGATTTAGACATCTATTTTTCATAGTTTCACATTTTTTGTGGCATAAAAGCTAAATAAAACTGCACTTTTTCTGTATTTTTTCTGGTTTAGACCAGAAGTCTGAAACTGTGCAGCCACAAACTGCTCTTTTACCCCTCTACAGTGACTCTTTGGCTTTGAGAAAAATGCTAATAATTTAAAAAAATTATAGGTTTTTAGTCGTTTCATTTGTTTTATTCAATTGAGTTTTTTGTCGGTTGTTTATATTTTTTAACATCAAATAACTAAGTTATTAAAGCATTTATTTTCATTTGATTTACATGTAAAGATAAAAAAACACTAATGCTGTAAATAATTAATAGGAAAAGGAGAAAAAGGGTGAATGAGTACCAAGGACAGAATTATAGAAATTACTGTTTGACTCGGTTTTATGTAAATCTGCTGCAGCAGAAGGATTTTATTTTTATTTTATATTGAAAAAAACTTGTACTGTAAATGGCAAGAGGACAAAAATTACATGAAAATTGTTATTCAGTATATATTAAAAATCTAACTAGTTATGATTCAATCATTTTAAATATTTTTACAATTTCTATAAATTTAGGAGCATCAAACTCAGTCTGCAAGAAGCCAAAATCAAAAAATACTCCTTATGTCACGGGCCGAACAGGATAAACATTTATCAAACACTCTAAAACTACATTTTTAAACTTTAAAATGATAACTTTTGAAAATAGATAGAAAAACTGAAGCTGATAACTTGTTACGGCCACTTTGGCTATAAGTAAATCTATATAGCTCCAACATAACTGAAAACGCTGAAGCTAATAGCCAGCTAAAATATTAGCTAAATACCAAATTAGCATAAAAAGCTAAAAAATAAAAAATTAAGTCAAAACAGCTAGCATGTAGCTGAAAAAATAGCTAAATGCCTAAAAATATTTTAAATAAATGCCAAAATAGTCCTAAAAGCTAGCAATTTTTAAAACGGTAAAAGCATAATTTTTTAACATATTTATGAATAACAAAAATGGAAGCAATATTATTCCAGAATGAATTAAATTGAACATTAAATAACTTTAAATATTTCAATAATAATTATATATAATTAATTATACAAGTTAGAAATAAGAGCAACATAACCTCGAGCCATTAAGAACAATAAAATAAAATGATCTGGAGGGCCGGATAGAATTACCCGGAGGGCCGAATCCGGCCCCTGGGCCTTGACAGATGCGCTATAAATAAATGGCCACAAAAACATCAATAAAGTGTCGTTTTTTTAAACAGTAAAGTGTAATTTTGCAGCTCTGCACTGAGAAAAGTAACAACATTGAATCAATTAATAAAAGAATTGTCCTTTGTTACAGTTTAAAAATTTGATTTTCATATCAAATGAAATTTTTTAAGAAAAAAAAAACATAAAAACACATTTAATACATTAGAAAAAGAAACATCAATCCAATAACCTTAGGGGTTCAATACATTTTACATTTTTCAAAAATCAAATTTGTCCGAATTTCCTTTCTGTTTTGACATTGCTTGATGATGTTACAGTACTGATTGATTACTTTCAAAAATGTTGGAATATCAGATACAAATCTTAACACTTTTGTTAATATGGTTTTTGAAAGAAGTAAAACAATTGCAACTGTTTGCTGAATTTGAAGCTAATTTTACACACATAAACAATTTATTCACATTAATCGTTTTTTTAATAAAAGGTGCTACAATTCTTGGGATCTTTGAGAAGAAAAGACACAACAAATTTAAAGAAAAACCTCATTAAAGTCTGCTATAAATGTCATGAGTTTATTATTCATCAGTTTATTTCACATCAACCAACATTGCAATGGAACAGCTGGAATCAGGGACTTCCTTTTGTTTTATATGTGCCAGACACAAAGCCTGGTTGTAAAATGTTTGTGATTTCTCTGCATTCATAGATCGTTCACAGGACAGCAGTGCCCAGCGCCTTGGCGGTGGATTGGATAGGAAAAAACCTGTACTGGTGCGATGCCGAGAAGAAGACGCTGGAGGTGTCCAAGGCGAACGGCCTGTACCCCACCGTCCTCATCAGCTCTGGACTCAAGAACCCCACAGATCTCACTCTGGACCCCCAGACGGGGTACGGTTCTCGCTTTTCCTTTACTGCATTCTTTGTGTTTGTATTATATTCTTTGAGATTTTCCTCCAGGTACGTGTTCTGGGTCGACTGCTGCGAGCCCCCCCACATCGGGCGCATCGGCATGGACGGCCGAGGACAAACCGTCATTGTCGACACGGAGATTTTCAGCCCCACCGCGCTCACCATCGACTACACCAATAAGAGGCTGTACTGGGCGGACGACAACCACATCTTGTTTGCTAACATGGACGGCTCCCAAAGACACAAAGGTGAGGGTTCGATTCCCAGGTGTGTGTAGGAATACCTTTACCTGGAGGGTTTTGGGTTTCTGTAGATGCAGATAATAGACACTTTTAAATGTCGTCACACCAAATGGCGAGTGTGAAGAATGACTTCTGATATATATATTATGTCTATGGTTTAGAACACGTGTCAAAGTCACGGCCCGGGGGCCGGATTCGGCCCTCCAGGTCATTAGATGGTTATTGTTATTAATGACCCGATGTTATCTTGCGCTTATTTCTAACTTTTATAATTTTGACAAAATATATTTTTATGGAGAGTAAAATATTGAAACTTATTTAAGGTTTAAGTTGATTTATTTTGGAATAATATTCCTGCAATTTTATTATTCATAATTATATTAAAAAGTTACAGTTTTAAAAATTAGCATTCTGCTAGATTTTTGGACTATTTTGACATTTACTATGAATTTTTAGGCTGTTTTGGAGTTTAGCTAATTTTTTAGCTACACGCAATCTGTCTTGGCTAATTCTTTTTAGTTTTTTTAGGCGGTTATTTTATGCTAATATTTACACACTAGCAGTTTTGGTTAATTTAGGCTTTTTCTTTTTTATTTTGGCTGTTTTAAAGTTGACCTATTTTTTTAGCTACATGCTAGTTGTTTTGGCTAATTCAGGCTTTTTTCAAAAAAAGTTTTTTAGATGGTTTTGGAGTTAGGCTAATATTTACACGCTAGCTGTTTTGGCTAATTTAGGTTTTTTTTGTTTTTGTTTTTAGGCTGTTTTGAAATTATGCTAATATTTACACACTAGCAGTTTTGGTTAATTTAGGCTTTTTTTAAAAAAAGTTTTGGCTGTTTTAAAGTTGACCTATTTTTTAGCTACACGTTAGCTGTTTTGGCTAATTCAGGCTTTTTTCAAAAAAAGTTTTTTAGACTGTCTTGGAGTTAGGCTAATATTTACACGCTAGCTGTTTTGGCTAATTTAGGCTTTTTTTTTGTCTTTTTTTTAGGCTGTTTTGAAATTATGCTAATATTTAAAACACTGGTGGTTTTGGTTAATTTAGGCTTTTTTTGTGGCTGTTTTAAAGTTTAGCTATTTTTTTAGCTACATGCTAGCTGTTTTGGTTAATTCGGGCTTTTTAAAAAATTTTTTATCTGTTTTGGAGTTAGGCTAATATTTACACGCTAGCTGTTTTGGCTAATTTAGGCTTTTTTTTTCAATTTTTTCTGCTATTTTAAAGTTTTGCTGTTTTTTCAGCTACATGCTAGCTGTTTTGGCTAACCTAAGTTTTTTTTTTTTTTTTTTTTTTTTTTTAGGCTAATTTGTCATTTAGCTGATATTTTAGCTAGCTATCTCCTTCAGCTATTAGTTTCAGTGTTTTTACCTATCACCTTCAGCATCTTTTAGCACTAACATCATCAGCTGCCAAATTCAGCTCACAGGATTCACATTAGCATTATTGCAGTGATGCTATCTGTCTACTTCATAATTATGTAAAAAAGTTTAGTTTTAGAGTGTTTATCCTGTTCAGCCCGCGACCTAAAGTGTGTTTTGGATTGAGTTTCGATTGAGGTTGACACCCCTGCGTTGGAATAATATCTGCTCAAATTAAATGAAAGGTTGATATTTTCAACAGAACCTCAAATATTGAAGGAAATATATAGATTTGTATTTTGAGTGGTGAACAATCTAAGACAGGAAATAAAAATACAGTTTGGTAGGGCATTCATAAAATAAATATTATAAATTTTTCTCTTGAAATTGATAAAGTTACCTTTTATTATTTAAGTAAAATTGTGTTAAACAGCGCTCAGCTGTCAGCTTTGTAAACCCAAACTGTGGAAGTCACTGTTCGCATATTCGGCCCTGTCGCCATTTTGTCTGACATCACCATGAAAATTTCAACTGTATTTAAAGTAAAAATGCTTTTTGGTGAGTTTCAGTTTGTAATTTTTCCATTTTCTATTGTTATAACTTTGGATTTCTGCAGTGTCCAGTGATCACATCCAAGGAGTGATGGCGCTGACTTTGTTTGAGGATTTTGTTTATTGGACAGACGGTAAGTCCAAGTCGCTCCGACGCGCTCACAAGACCACGGGCTCTCAAGGAATCGAGCTCCTCAACTCTTGGCAAGCCATCAAATCCATTAAGGTCTACCACTCACTGCGCCAGCCTGAAGGTATGAGTCCACCTGGCGCACACGTTTGTGTGTTTTCTAGTCCAACCAGTGGTTTGCACCTTATTTTTGAAAGTTACGAGAAAGAAACTGTCTGAACTGTGTCCATCTGTCCTTCCGTACAGTGCCCAAGCACCAGTGCCAGATTGCAAATGGCGGCTGTAGCCATTTATGTCTGCTGTCCCCTGGTGGGGAGCACAAATGTGCCTGTCCCACAAATTTCTACCTGGCTGCTGACAATAAAAGCTGTCTGTCCAACTGCACCTCCAGTCAGGTCAGCCTCATTTTCCGTGCTGTGAACACGTCCTTTGCTCCTCTGTTCTCATAAGTACTTTTCCTCTGAAGGCAAATGGCTCGGCTCTCATGGGTTCCTCGGGTCTGACGTGCGCTGAAGGGCTTTGAAAGGAAATGTTCGGACTGATTTTACCTTTAAAAGAAAAAACCTCTAATGGCCGACTTTTTTTCTTCCATTTTTGTGGAACTTTTGTCTTTCTTGTGATTGCGCACAGAACCCTTTGAACCGACTTGTGTACAAAATGTGCTAAACAAGTCATTCTTATTCATGCTTTGAAGAGTCTCCAAGTCTGAGGAGACCCTCTGACTTTAAACGGCGTCTTGTTTTGTGTTGTGAACGAACAGTTTCGCTGTGGAACAGACGAGTGCATCCCTTTCTGGTGGAAGTGTGACACCGTGGACGACTGCGGGGACGGCTCCGACGAGCCCGCCGACTGCCGTGAGTGCCGCGTTCTTTCAAGGTTGACTATGAAAGACTGACTGACTGCTCAAACTAAAGAGGAACCGGGAAAACTTTCTTTCCCCTGTGATTTCTCATCAGCCGTTTCTCCTTTCCACTAATCAGTCTGAATAACACTTTGTCATGAACAGCGGAATTCAAATGTCAGCCGGGCCGTTTCCAGTGCGGGACGGGTCTGTGTGCTCTTCCGCCCTTTATCTGTGATGGCGAGAACGACTGCGGCGACAACACCGATGAGGCTAACTGTGGTGAGGAAAATTCATGTTTTATCTTTTCATTCAGTCGATTCGTGCAAATAACCTTTTTATAGTTTTATAATCCTGTCGAATTTTCTTTTTGATTTGAAAGAATTCCTAAATAATAATTATTATTTGTTTCTTTTTTGTTTTAGAAGCTAAATGGTTTTAACAAACCTCAAACATGAAACATAAACTTCTGGATATCCAACGTAGCATAAAGCAGGGGTGTCAAACTCAATCGCTCAAGGGTCCAAAACCCAAAACACACCTGAGGTCGCGGGCCGAACAGGATAAACATCTATTGAACAATCTAAAACTACATTTTAAAACTTAAAATCCGTAACTTATAAGCATAATTATGAACTAGTAATATAGCATTACCAGCGATAATGCTAGCTTGAATGCTGTAGGATGAATTTGACCACTGAAGATGCTAAAATTGATAGTTAAAAACGCTGAAGCTAAGCCAGCTAAAAAAAAAATTTTTAAATGCTCAGTTAGCCTGAAAGATAAATAAAAAAAACTTATGTTAGCCAAAACAGCTAGCATGTAGCTGAAAAAGTAGCTAAACTTCAAAATAGCCACAAAAAAACTCCAAAAAGCATAAACAAGCCAAAACAGCTAGCCTGCAAATATTAGCTAAACTCTAAAACAGCCTAAAAAACAAACAAAAAAAGCCTAAATTAGCGAAAACAGCTAGCATTTAGCTGAAATATTAGCTAAACTCTAAAATAACCCCAAAAACGAACAACACAAAGCATAAATTATCCAAAACAGCTAGCCTGCAAATATTAGCTAAACTCTAAAACAGCTTAAAAAAAACAAGGGAAAAAAGCATAAATTAGCCAAAACAGCTAGATTTTAGCTGAAATATTAGCTAAACTCTAAAACAGCCTAAAAAACAAACAAAAAAAGCCTAAATTAGCCAAAACAGCTAGCATTTAGCTGAAATATTAGCTAAACTCCAAAATAGCCCCAAAAACGAACCAAAAAAAAGCATAAATTAGCCAAAACAGCTAGCCTGCAAATATTAGCTAAACTCTAAAACAGCCTAAAAGACGGACAAAAAAAGCCTAAATTAGCCAAAACTGCTAGCATTTAGCTGAAATATTAGCTAAACTCCAAAATAGCCCCAAAAACGAACCAAAAAAAAGCATAAATTAGCCAAAACAGCTAGCCTGCAAATATTAGCTAAACTCTAGAACAGCTTAAAAAAAACAAGCAAAAAAGTATAAATTAGCCAAAACAGCGAGATTTTAGCTGAACTATTAGCTAAACTCCAAGATAACCCCAAAAATGAACAAAAAAAGCATAAATTAGCCAAAACAGCTAGCTTGCAAATATTAGCTAAACTCTAAAACAGCTTAAAAAAAACAAGCAAAAAAGCCTAAATTAGTCAAAACAGCTAGCCTGCAAATATTAGCTAAACTCTAAAACAGCCTAAAAAACAAACACAAAAAGCGTAAATTAGCCAAAACACAGCTATTGTGTAGCCATAATATTAGCTAAACTCTAAAAAGGCCTAAAAATCTTATTAAATGCCAAAATAGTCCAAAAAGCTTTTGTTTGAGCTTTTGCTGCATGAAATACTGCTTCCATCATTAGCTAATAAAGGCTAACGTGTTAAGCAAACAACCCCAAGTGAAATATTTATTCCAAGTCCATCAGCAGCACAAAGTTCACTGGATTTAATACCAAATGCACTAAGTTACTGTTGTCTAACTTCCAAGTCCACTGGAAGATTCTGGACAACCAAATGCAAATCAACCAACGAGTGATGCTAAAGGAAACATGACGAAAAAAAAAAAAAAAATGCAAATATTTTTTGCAAGCAAAAAAAAAAAAAAAAAATCAAAGCACACAAACATTTTGATCTTAAAAAATGTGATTCCGAAAAAATGTGTGAAAAATGTGACAACCTGGTTCATCTAGAATCTGTTTTTCAAGGATCCTACACTGAAAAAGACATTTTGAAACGTTTGCATAGTTTAAATGTGGTTTCATGGTTTCCTGTCACAGCGGCCCACAGTTTATTTATTTATTCCTGAACTCACTATCCTTAAGGTCGGTGAGAAAAAGTAGAAAGTAGAGGTAGAAATAACAAAAAATTAGGAATAATCGGTTAAATGCTTTAAAGATATTTAATTAAATTCAAATGTCAACCATCGTTAAAATCAATAAAAGAATAAACCTCGTCTCCTGCTTGGTGGCTGGTGATGACTGGTTGAATACATTTGTTGGAGAATCACCATCTTCCCTCAGAGCTGAAGCGTTCCACCCGCTTTGGTTCTATTTTATCATCTCTATACGGAGCAGTTCCTCTGAGAGCGAGTTCTCTGAACTCTTTGTTCACACGGCGCCATATTCATTCCTGCGAGCGACCCGTGACATCCACAGCTCCGCCTGTGACCTCCCAGTAGCTCCGCTGGAGCCAAGCAGGTCACAGACCTTGCTCAAGGGCAGCAGTGAGGGGGGGTTAAACACTGCGGGGCACGAGTTTCACCCGGGTTAGATCCCGCTGGTCCAGAGACTCGAACCAGCATCTGTCCAGTCAGAGATCAGAGTCTCTAGTTACATGAAACGTAAGAATATGTGTAAAGAAAGTTTTACTGGAAATGATTTTGTGGGCAACTCCAGGTCTCTGCATGATTTCTAGATTTTCAAGCCCTACTCATGACTGATTACCTGCCTCAGGTGTGTCGTCCAATCAGAACATGCCGGGTAAACATGGAGGAATGCGGCCCTCGAGGCCTGGAGTCGCCCATCTTTGGGGGTCAATAATGAGTGCATGATCAAGGAGGATTGGATGAAGTTACTGTGAAAAATGAGAAAGCGAGATACTTTGTTTTTAAACTGCTTTTTGTGTTGCCACTTTTTTTTGGTGTAAAATAAAAAAAATAAAAAAAAAACTAATCTGAACCAAACCACATTTCCATAGAGATCATTGGTTGAGAGATTTATCATAAATAGATCCCAAACTAGAAAAGTTACATTACCTGCAATAACACAACACTTTTCACTAAATGTGGTTAGTAAAGATGCTGAAGCAATTCGCATTAATGTTCTGAATAATGTTGTGAACGTGCCGAAGACTTTGATACCAACTATACATACATTTCATAAGTGCACAAAAAATTTGAATAAATTCTTGAAAAATCGCAAAAAAATTGCATAAAATTTAAAAACGCATAAAAAGCCTAAATGTCAAAAATTCAAGCATGAATGTCCAGAATGTACGGAAGGTTTTGATACCAACATTGCATCCGTTTCAAAATGGCGTAAAGAATTTAAAGAATTTTCTTGAAAAATCACAATAAAAAAATTGCATAAAAGTTAAAAAACATAAAGTTATTGAGCACCAAGAAGCATGAATTTCTTTAACTTGGTGAACGTTTTGAGACCAAATTGCACAGGTTTCAAAAGTAAACAATGATTTTAAAAGATATCTTAAAAAAATCGCAGAAATTGCGTAAAATTTAAAAAAACTGAAATTTTTTGAACACCTAAAAGCATTCAGTTCTTAAACATGCTGAACGTTTTGTTACCAATATTGCATAGGATTTAAAATGCACAATTCATTTAAAAAAATACTTTAAAAATGTTTTCAAAAAATTGTATAAATGTTTAAAATTCCTAAAAGATATGTTAACCAAAAGTACAAGCTTGAATGTCATGAATGTTTTGGTACTAATATTGCATACAGACTTTAAAGAATTTCTTTTAAAAATTCTCAAAAATTTTGTAAAATTTAAAAAAAAAACTGTAATATTTGTCAATACCAAAAGTACAAGCATGAATATTCTGAAAGTTTTGATAAATTGCAAAAGTTTTAAAGTGCATTTCTATGGAGCAATAAAATTGAATAAATTGCAAAAAAATTGATAAAAGATACAAATACCAAAAGTACACGCAAGAATGTTCTGAACTTGCTAAACATTTTGATAACAAGATTTTTTTTAGTTTCAGAAGTTTTTGAAAGATTTGAAGAATTTCCATTTTATTGTCAATGAGGGTGAATAATTACAGAATAATTACGTAAAATCTTAAAAAAAGAAAAACATATTAACAGTAATGTCCTGAACGTTTCTATTCCTGAAAGTGTGATTGAGTTTTTACTTACAGAAGGAAGCAGAAAAATCACTAGAATCTGATCTGTTGTTCTTTTTTAACCTCTTCCCGTCAGAGACCTACATCTGTCTGTCCGGACAGTTCAAGTGCACCAGGAAACAGAAATGCATCCCGCTCAACCTGCGCTGCAACGGTCAGGACGACTGCGGAGACGGCGAGGACGAGACGGACTGCCGTGAGTTTCTGCGTGGAGATCCAGGAAATCTAGGAAGGAAATCTAACGGACTCACAGCTATCACCTTAACGGCGCGGCGTTAAAATGGATCATTTATGCGTGTGCTTGGACAGCACGCCAGCATTTGCATTGAACTCATCAAGTATTCCTCAGACGGCCTTCTTTCTCTGAAAAGGGATTAGATACAGAATCTGACAGAGGAGAAGGTCCTCTCTGCTATGATATAACTCTTCAGAACATAACAAGTCCTTCAGAGCGCTTTATTTGTCTTTGCCTTGATTACAAAAGAGGTTAGAGTGGGGGGAGGGGCATGGAGGAAGGTCAGGGTGACTTTAATTAAAGGGAAGCTAATTACTCTAACCCAGCTTAGACGTCCAGCATGATTGGATGCAGTTTTAAATGCACCTTTATAATGAACGCTGAAATTAAAATGCTACTTAAAACAATGTGGAGTGCACCCCTGCAGTGATGTCATCAACACCGCCCTGATTTTGTCCCTAAAAACAGCGGAAAGCACCTGCTCCCCAGACCAGTTCCAGTGTAAGGCCTCCATGCACTGCATCTCCAAACTCTGGGTTTGTGACGAGGACCCGGACTGCGCCGATGGATCGGACGAGGCTAACTGTGGTGAGTGCTGGAAGCAAGTTAGGCAGTCCCCCTATCTGGGGGTCAAACCTGTACGGGGCACGCAGGTGACCCACACAAAGTATCAGGTCAATGACCAATCTGTGAACCCGAAGAGAGAAAATCTTCATGCACATTTTTTTTCCTATGGGTATGCTGCGGGTGACAAGTCATAGTAATAAGTATGTAACACATTAATCCAGGGGGGTCAAACTCAATCATACAGGGGGCCAAAATCCAAAACACACCAAACAGGAAAAACATGTAGTAAACACTCTAAAACAAAATGTTTAAAACTTTAAAACCATAACTTTTTAAAATAATTATAAACTACATATATAGCATTACCTGTAATAATGCTAGTGAGAAAGTTGTTAGCTGAAATTTGCTAAGATGCTAATGAAGATAGCTGAGGATGCTGAAATTGATAGCGGAAAACGCTGAAACTAATAGCTAAAAATGCTGAAGTTGATAGCTAAAAATGCTAAAGCTAATAGCTAAAAATACTGAAGCTAATAACTAAAAATGCTGAAGCTAATGACTAAAAATGCTGAGGCTAATAGCTAAAAATACTGAAGTTAATAACTAAAAATGCTGAAGCTAATAGCTAAAAATGCTGAAACTAATAGCTAAAAATGCTAAAGCTAATAGCTAAAAATACTGAAGCTGATAGCTAAAAATGCTAAAGCTAATAGCTAAAAATACTGAAACTAATAGCTAAAAATGCTGAAGCTATTAGCTAAAAATGCTAAAGCTAATAGCTAAAAATACTGAAGCTGATAGCTAAAAATGCTGAAGCTATTAGCTAAAAATGCTAAAGCTAATAGCTAAAAATACTGAAGCTGATAGCTAAAAATGCTGAAGCTAATAGCTAAAAATGCTAAAGCTAATATTTAAAAATACTGAAGCTGATAACTAAAAATGCTTAAGCTAATAGCTAAAATCGCAGAAGCTGATATCCAGCGGCAGTATTAGCTAAATTACAAATTCCCCTAAAAAATAATTAAAAAAAATTTAGCTTAGCCAAAACAACGAGCATGTAGCTGAAAATAGCTAAACTGTAAAATAGCCTAAAAATCTGAAAAAAGCCTAAATTATCCTAAACAGCTAACATGTAGCTGAAATATTAGCTAAACTCCAAAATAGCCTAAAAACTTTTACTAAATCCCATAACAGTCCAAAAATTAGCAGAATGCCAATTTTTAAAACTTTTTAACATAATTATGAATAACAAAAATGCAGGAATATTATTCCAGAATTAATCAACTTAAATCTTAAATAATTTTCAATATTTTACTCTAGATTCTGGCATAAGGAGACCGTACGACAGCATTAGATGTACGTCTTTTCATTCACCTCACTTCACGATACAGTTTCCACACCCACGACAATGGTACGTTCCATTTTATTGACGTCCATCGATGATTCCGTACGAGCCTCAAGGAAACTACAAGACACGCCACATCCCGGCTTTACTATTGGCTGAATGAGCAAAATATATTTCCTTTCATAGATGCAAAGTTTCTTTCTTTTTTAGCAAAAAGAAAATTAGACCCGCAAAAAAAGTCAAGTTAGAAGAGAAACTGAATGAGCTTCAATCTGGAAGCAGTGACATTTGTTTACAGAAAGAACCAATGAATCTATAATATTTTACTGTAAAAAAAAGACGAAGTTCTTAAATGATTTGTGTTTCTGATGCGAGTCAGCATCATAAACAGAATAATGCCTGATATATAAGCATGTATGAAGGTGTTCAAATTAGTACAGTCTCAGCAGCAGTTGTTGTTGCATTGTTATGTTTATTGAATGTGCATGAATCACAGTCAATTCAGCTCAATAAGTGCCAGCGATCTGTGCGATCTCGCCTGCAGCGTGAAGCTTTTTATTGGTGTTCCACATAAATACTAGTAGACATAAATGTTGATAAATGGTGATTATGCACGCTGTCATTTGAAAAATGTGCAACAGCGCAAACGGCAGCACTCTCTGTTTCTTTTTATTAAATCCGGAGAAAATGAAATCCAGATGCTAACCGTTAACCGTTAGCGGAGACAGCTTCTCCTCAACCCAGCGGCCTTCTTATTCTGAAGCTTCTTCATTTGATTCATACAAACATATAAGACTTAATTTTTTTTGTCCCACTTTTTTTACCAAAGTACTTTTATTTTTGGTATTCATAAACGTTTTTGAAATATTGAGGGATTTTTGAGGATTTTTTCTAATTATTTCTCGTTTTTTGCAAAAGATATTATTCTTGTAGTTCAAACATGTTTGTTACAACCAGACTATTTTTAAAAAGAAAAATGAAATTAGTTTCATGTGCAATCATTCAATGAATTCTTCATTTCCCAGCATCCTCTCACCCCCCTGTAAATCAATATAAAAATAAAACTTTAGGAGTTTGGAACATTTATTTTAATGAATTTCCGCTAACGGCTTTGATGAGTCATTTTTGTCGTGTTGATATTTTATTTATTTAATTTTAAGAAGAGGCTCAAGACCCACCTTTTTCATTCTGCTTTTAGTTGATTTTATGTCCTTATTTATTCTAATAGTTTTAATATGTTATTATTTTTATATTTCACATCATTTATTTTATTTTATCTTGTGAATTTATTTTTATTTTCAACAATATTTTATGCATTTCATTTTAGTATTTTCCTATGATTTTATCCTCAGTGTTTCCTGTGAGGATCTATCATATCGGGGCTTGCTGGCTCGGTCTGGGGTCGTTGCCGTGGTTCTCGCCCTTGCGGGGGCGGCTGGAGTCCCGCCCTGCAGCCTCACAGCTGCGGAGTGGACTCCGTTGCTGTCCCGGTCTGGGCGGGCGCCGTGGCGAGGTTCCTTTGACCGAGCTGGCTCCTGGTGTGATAGAATCCCCAATACTTATGCCTTATTTCTGTTTTACAATTTTCACTTTATAAACGCTTTTTTGTAAATAAAGTTTGATTTGATTTGATAAAATGCCTTCAGATGGCGTTCAGACCAACACATTCTATACCTCCCTATTTATACGGGGGCATTTTTTTCTATTTCTAGTTTATGACTTTAACCATTAAACTGTTTTTTTTTTTTTACATTTGAAATGTTTCAAAGTCTTCTTACACTTGCCTAAAAAGTTTGCAAACAGACAAAAACAAGCTTTTTTTTTTTCTGTTTTTGATGGAACGATGCACAGCTCAGAAAGCTGGCCTTGTTAGCTTGATAATGAGCGCTGTCCTAAACAAGAAACATTACTCCAATTTCTCCTGTCATATCTTTTAAATGCTGCTTGTGAGAGAGCTGCCGCTTAATGAATCACGGTCTGCTTTCCCGTCTGATTCTCTCCTGCTGTCATGCTGGAAGGAGAATCCGCTGTTGTCTTGTTTGTCACATCTCTTTCCTCCCAGATACCAACAATAACTCAGCCATTATCTCTGACTGCGTCTGCGAGAAATGTTCATCTGAAGAAGATGGGGGGATAATGCCAAAAACGGTGTGATCAGCAGGAAACCGTTCTTAGGAGATAGAACAAACACGCACATACATGTGTTGTTCCACTGAAGTGACATCTTCATTTAATGCTTTTAAAGTCCCACTCTCGTCATCGTTGTCTTTTAATTATGTTATATTTAGACAAAATTTAAAAAAATGTGCGATTTTCTAGGTTAAAGTTTCTCAGAAGTTCACTGGCGTTCATTAGCATGAATTAGGCCCGCCCCCTTCCCGTCATCCATCTGTTCACACGCTCTAACATTAGCATTGAAACAAAAAGGGCGACCAATGTTGGAGTCGTACAGTTTCGGTTGAGATTCCAGCTCAGATGAAGAAAACAAAGACGTTCATGGATCTATTTGTCTGGAAATATATCAGAAAGGAGAGGAGCTTTTTCAAACAGTATTTTTTCGTCTGCTCCTATTTTTTTTTTTTTTCAATCTTTATTTAAAAACATTGAGAAAATTATGAACCATTACATTCAAATTCACTTCGAGCCGGTTTTATGCCCTTGATTTATATCTCCATTCTCAACATTTCTTTTTTCTTTTTTACAAGAGTTATGATAAAGAAAAATACTTAAAATTAAGATTTTGAGCCTAATTTATTTGTTATATGTCATTTTTCAGAAAATATCTGCAAAAAGCACAATTTTCTTCAAAGTGGGTCTTTAAAATACTTTTAAATAGTCTAAACAGTCATTATTTGTTACTCTCTAATGGGGTTATTTCTGTGTAGCATCTTAATGCTTCAACTAGCCTAGGTTATAAAGAACATTAGTTACTATGCAGATGACACACAGATATATATTACATCTGGTGTTTTCCCAGAACCTCTGAAAACAGCTGGAATTAAACCTCTCCTATAAAAGGACAGTCCAGACAAAACACAAATTAAGATAATTGAAAAATCTGTTTTCCATCAGCTGAATTCTTAGTAAAAAACAGCTGCTATGATGTCTTTCAGTCCAGCTTCAGACAGAACCACAGCACTGAAACGGCTCTGACCAAAGTGACCAATGACATTCGGTTGAATACAGACAGTGGAAATATATCAGTGCTAGTTTTACTGGATCTGCGTTTGATACAGTCGACCACGCTACACGACCCAGACGACTGGAATACTGGGCGGGTCTTGCTGGGCCAACACTAAACTGGTTTAAAACAGGAAATACTTTGTGTCAAATGGTAACTTCCCATCTGAGCCAATAGAAATTACATGTGGAGTACCCCAAGGCTCCATCCTAGGACCACTAGAAGCTGCGTTCAGCTTCTATGATTTACAGATCTGGAATAAACAGCTCAAAAGTATTTAAATTCAGGTTTTAGACCCACCTGTTCTCATCTACATTTGATTTGTTTAGTTAAGATGATTTTGAAATTCATTTCTGTATAACTTTCTTTACAAATTTAATATTTATTTCTATTTAACATTTGTTTTGAATATTGTTTTATGTAAAGGATTTGAGATTGTCTATGTCAGAGTTTTAGTGTTTGGTGCTTGTTTCATCTAACTTTTTAATTTCTTTATGCATTGATGTGCTATTTTTATCTATGTTGTTTGTTAGCATCGGTCCAAATTGGAGGCAAAGATGTTCATAATTTCTCGACGTCCCGGTAAATGAGGAGAAAAAAAAAATGATGTTTTTATTTCAAATTAAAAAGTCGTCTGAGCGCTAAAATCTTCCCCGAGCTGTCGAATTCATGAATGTTTAGTTTTTACCAAACTTGTGTCAAAGGAGCGTCGAGGATGAGGGTGAACGTTGAGGTATTTCATCTTGAGGCGCGGCGGCCCCTCGAGTCAGCGCTCCGTTTTGAACTCTGAGTCTGACTCGCTGGGAGAAACCCTGAGGAAATTACCAGCGCACGTTGAAAATATGATAGCTGCTTCTCATTAATATTCATGCACTTTGAAGCCACATTCCTCTTTGTGTTTCTTTTTTTTTTGCTCCTGATGAAAAAGATGAAAAGACCTGTGGACCTCATGAATTCCGCTGCGAGAATAACAACTGCATCCCGGACCACTGGAGGTGCGACAGCCAGAACGACTGCGGCGACGGCTCCGACGAGAACAACTGCAGTGAGTTTCTTCACTCCTCGCCTTTTACTCTGTCTGTTCTGACCAATGGTGGCTCACGAGGAAAAGCAAAGCTGCGTCTTATCTGCTCACCAAAAGACACACCCTGTTAAACCTCCGGTCCCGTGTGTTTGTGTAGAACTAGGGCTGCCACGATTACTCGACTAATCGATGACTAATCGACTATTAAAATAATCGACAACTAATTTAATAGTCGATTAGTCGTTACTTTATATTGTATGAAGTCAGATTGTAGTAAAGTTGAAAGTTATAATAGCATTCTGCAGCTTTTTGGAATATTTTGGCATTTATTAAGGTTTTTTAGGCTATTTTGGAGTTTAGCTAATATTTCAGCAGCATGCTAGCTATTTCGGCTAACTTTAGCTTTTTTACGTTTTTTAGGCAACTTTTGAGTTTAACTTATATTTCAGCTATATGCTAGCTGTTTTGGCTAATATAGGATTTTTCCGTTTTTTTAAGGCTAATTTGGAGTTTAGCAAATATTTCAGCAGCATGCTAGCTATTTTGGTTAACTTAAGCTTTTTTAAGTTTTTAGGCAACTTTTGAGTTTAACTTATATTTCAGCTATGTGCTAGCTGTTTTGGCTAATATAGGATTTTTCCATTTTTTTAAGGCTAATTTGGAGTTTAGCAAATATTTCAGCAGCATGCTAGCTATTTTGGTTAACTTAAGCTTTTTTAAGTTTTTTTAGGCAACTTTTGAGTTTAACTTATATTTCAGCTATGTGCTAGCTGTTTTGGCTAATATAGGATTTTTCCATTTTTTTAAGGCTAATTTGGAGTTTAGCAAATATTTCAGCAGCATGCTAGCTATTTTGGTTAACTTAAGCTTTTTTAAGTTTTTTTAGGCAATTTTTGAGTTTAGCTTATATTTCAGCTATATGCTAGCTGTTTTGGCTAATATAGGATTTTTCCGTTTTTTTAAGGCTAATTTGGAATTTAGCTAATATTTCAGCAGCATGCTAGCTATTTAGGCTAACTTTGGCTCTTTTTATTTTTTGGTAAATTTGGCATTTAACTAATATTTTAGCTGGTTATCAACTTCAGCATCTTTACATCCACTTTGGCCATGAACAGATTAGTCGACTAATCGGAAAAAATAATCGGTGATTAGTCGACTATTAAAATAATCGTTTGTGGCAGCTCTATGTAGAACTGTTCGTTTACCTTTTACATGCTTTTCGCTGAGTCGGCACATTTTCTATGATATATTAGCCGACTAGACTCTCCACACCTATTAATGTCACTTAAAATGCAAATAAAAGCCGGTCAAGTGTTGGATGGATGGGAAAAAAAAAAATTAAAAAATAATAAGCAGGTGGACCGGCAGATGATGAAGGGGCCGTAAATCAGATTTTGCTGCAATGCCTGCTGGGAGTCTTTGCCGCAGCAAAAACTCATAACACACACCCTGAGCTAGCTAACAGTCCATGATAACAAGGGGGAGGGCCCAGACAGTGGATCTGATCCAGCTGTTTAGCTGCACTCTAATGTCGCCCTCAGGGACCCACTAAATGGCAGATACAAGATTTCTGGCTTCAGAGGGAACGTCAGCGTCCCTTATTGTGCGAGCGGCAATGAATGTATTTACATTCTGATCAGCTTTGCCAGTTTATCCACTTCTAATACAAAATGACACTAATTAGATAAAAAGGCCGTCTTTGCCAAGGCATTTGCACGGCTTCCTCGGCTCTGTGTTTGGCTGATAGCTGCAGCCGGGGGTGGCTCTCGTGTGCGACGCTGAAAAATGATCAGTTTGGCATCATTTTTATCTTTTATCTTCTCCCCCTCGCAGAGCCAGTCACTTGTAATCACAAGGATTTTGCCTGCGCTAATGGAGAGTGCATTTCCTCACGGTTCCGCTGCGACGGAGACTACGACTGCCTGGATAATTCAGACGAGGTCAGTGCTGTGTCCCGCTCTAATATTGAACCGTCCACAGATGAATTCAACTCTTTGTCTTCAGTCTTCATAAAAAAGCACAACTTATACTGTTTTTTTCATCAAATAAAATTAAAGATATTGACTTTTACCTGACTCAATAGGGGTTTTGCCTCCCACCACCAAAGGATAAAGTTTACTGAAGTCACTCTTTTTGCATCTGAACCTGCAAATATCTGAACCCTTTATAATTACTTTGTTTTATGCATAGACTGGACACAATTATCTCTCATAAAAGCATGAAAATATGAATTGATGTGTTTTAAGCAGGTAATATTGTCTCCATCATTGTGATTTAGGTTGAGATAAAGAAAAATAAAATAAACACATATCGTGTCCATTTCGTGCAGAAATTGAAGTATTTACAAAATCCAAAATCATATTTTCTGGAGTATAAGTGGCTGTTTTTTAAATATTTTAGCTATGGGTGTGATTTATTACCCCATGGAATTTTTTTGTGGCTCTTTTATCTCTCCATTCTGGCTCTCTGGCTGAAGAAAAATAAAATGGTAATTTTCCAAAAAATGGCGATTAGCTAATATGTTAGCAACATGCTAACGTTTTTGACTAATTTAGTTTACTGAAGAATTTTATGCTAATTTGGAGTTTGGCTAATATTTTAGTAAACTGATAATTTTTTCAGCTAATTTGTCAACTGAAATTTTTTTTAGATAATTTAGAATTTATCTTCTGTTTTAGCAACATGCTAACGTTTTTAACTAAGTTAGTTTACTGAGGAATTTTAGGCTAATTTGAAGTTCAGCTAGTAATTAAGCAACAAGCTATCTTTTTTGCTACTAAAGTTACAAATCTAAAACAAAATTCCCCTTTTCCAAGATATTAGTTTCTTTTTATACATTTTTTTTGCTTTTATTCGTGACAAAATTAGACATTATTCATATTTATTAAAGAAAAACAAAAAGAAGGTTATGAATGAAAATCCAAATTTCTTAAAGGCTAACGTAAGTCAGTGCTGCTCCTTCTAGGTTTTAATCAGTAGAAAACGAGTCTAAATGACTCTTTTACTGTTAAAGGTTGCCGACCTCTGTTCCAGCTCTTTAGCGTTTGTTTCCACTAACAACCACTAGAGGGAGCTGTATTTTCTTCTGACAGTTTCAGAAGAAGAAGTGTCATCCAAAACAAACATGGAGGAGAATCTGATGTTTTTCTCTTTTGCATTGAAGCTTTATTCACGCTTTATTGTGATTCTTCTGCTCCTTTCCGAACGTTTTTCAGCTCGTAACTCAGTCACACTTTCAATGATTTCAGCATCTTAGTATAAAACTTTCAGCTCCTTCAGAAAATGACTGCTATCCATAAATTTATTCATGTACATTTGGAATAAAGTTATTTTCACTTTAGTACATCTCTACTGTAGCATTTATTCCCTTTTTCCTTTTTAAAACACAAATAAAACACAGAGGAAGGACAGGATGTTTGATTGTTCCTTTTAAAGTTTAAAACGACCATTTACTGATATCTGAGATGATTTTCTGCCTGAACTTCTCTACATTTCTGTTTTGTACGTTCTTAATCAGATCCTGGATCTTTCTGCATTCGTGCAGCTATTGAGTTGTCTTTGTATTTGAAAGGGACCATAGAAATCTATGCTTAAACTTTCTATTGATGACTTTTTTTAAATGCTTATTTTGACTTTGACACGTTTAAAACGTAGCCAAATTTGTCAAATAAGTCAGTTTGGAAAATGAAATGAGATTCAGAGGTGGTTTAAAACGTGCTCTCAGAGTGATTGATGCATATTACAGTTCCTCACTTTCACATCGTAAATCTGCAGTTTGTTACAAGCGTTTGGGATCCGTACTTAACGAGTTTGCAGAGAATAAAGGATGTTGCATTCAGTGCATAAAACTGAATCCTAGCAGTCACCCAAAAAAGGATTAATAGACCCAAACACAAATTCCCATGATGCCCTTCTCTGATCCTTTTGATTTTTCTGTTCTCCGAGAAAAGTAAAAGACGTTTTTCGGTAATCTGCCTTTATACCGGTACTCCAAAAATAGATTGCTCTTAATAGGCAAAAAAGGAATTATTTGCATATAAATAAACATTTATTAAATGTTAATATTTTATTAAATAAAGGAGCAGTGACCCAAAAACGACTACGGTGGTCAGGAACCATGTTGATCCACCTCAATTATGACCATAAAAAAGTTAAATATTTATCTTCAAAATCTTCTAAAACTTTGCAATTCGTGAGTAAATTCAACAATAAAAAAACATCTTCTCATCCGGAAATGATTTGACTACTCTGACCCAGAAAGTTGACACCAGGGAGGCAAATAATTCAGAGTTTATTAGGAGCACTTTGCACGGAGACGGATTATGTGCAGAAATTTCTGTGCAAATGTTGAACACAGGAATAAATGAACAAGAAGACGGGAGCGTAATAACAAACTCCTTTTCATTAAATTATGCACCATGATTCATTATTAGAGCATACTAACGGGGATTTTACTTTTTTTTTTGTGTGTGTGAACTTTACAGAAATCTTGTTCTACCCTCCATTTCTAAATTTGTATTTAAATGTGTTTATTTTTTGTATATTAAATGAAAAAATTCTAAATGTGAACGCCTTAATTATCTAGAAACAGAAGTGAATTTTTGTTTGAAATGCTCCCATAGACACAATTAACCATTGTTACCCAAAATAAATAAATAAATAAGTTGTTTAATTTATTTTAATTGTTTTAAATATTACCAGAAAACGTGTCACTTTAAAGATCTTTTTTCACCTTTTTTATTTTTATTTTTATTAACTTTTTATTATTAACTTTTATTATGTAATCGGGGATTCTCATTTGTGCAGAAGTATTTCCTCGAGTCTCTTTAAATTCTGCAAAGACGATCAAGGAAAAAAGTTAAAGGAAAATCTATTTGTCGTTTTAAAATTTAGTGTAACTGAAGTTTTCCCAGGAAAGCCAAAAGTTTAAAAAAAGACAAAACAAGATGCCTACTTCAGGCTCATAAAATACAGAGTGTAATTATATTTTCTCAAATGAAACCAAAAAAGTTTAAGGACCACTGGACAATATGTCAAGATGTGGGCTGCAAAATGTTCTGGAATTTACCAAATATTAGATAATGACCTCATTTGACCTCTTCCCTGGTGGAGCAAGAAGTTTGAGAATCATTAGTGGTTCAGTTCTCCAATCAAACCCCTTAAATCTGAGAGTCAAGCACGGAGACTCGTTTTATGAGTCTTATATGGCCCAACCGTGAATTTGAACCAGCAACCTTCCACAACCTTGCTCTCTGGATAATGAAAAATAAAATAGTAATTTAAAAAAAAAATGGAGATTAGCTATTATTTTAGCAACATACTAACCTTTTTGGCTAATGGGATATTTACTGGAGTTTTTAGGCTAATGTAGAATTTTAGTTTCGATTTTAGCAACATGCTAACATTTTGGGCTACGTTTTCTGAGAGATGTCATCCTAGTTTGGAGTTTAGCTAATATTTTAGTAACATGCTAATGTTTTCAGCTTATTTGTTATCTACTGAATTTTTTTGTTTTCAGATAATTTAGCTTCTATTTTAACAACATGCTAACGTTTTTGACTAAGTTAGTTTTCTGAGGAATTTTAGGCTATTTTGGAGTTCAGCTAGTAATTAGGCAACAAGCTAGCTTTTTTTTTGGCAGATTTGGCCTCTAATTATTTTTTTATGCAAATTTGGAGTTTAGCTAATATTTTAGCAATATGCTAACGTTTTTAGCTAATTTGTTATATACTGGGGGTTTTGGGATAATTTTGAGTGTAGCTTTTATTTCAGCAACTTGCTAAATTTTTTGGCTGATTTAATTTACAGAGAAATGTTATGCTAATTTGAAGTTAAGCTAGTAATTACGCAACAAGCTAGCTTTTATGCTACTAAAGTTAAAATGTAAAAATATACCTTTTTGAGAGATGTTAGTTTCTTTTTATCTATTTATTTGCTTTCGTTCATGCCAAGAATAGACATTATTCACATTTATTAAAACAACAAAAAGAAGGTTATGAATGTAAATCCAAATTTCTTATTTCTTCTAGGTTTGGATCAGTAGAAAATGATCCCAAACGACTCTTTTACTGTTAAAGGTTGACGACCTCTGTCATAGGATTAAGCACCAATTATAACTTCTATTTTTATAGAGAATTGTTACACTCAGTTCTTTTATTGCTTCACCTTAAACGGATGTTTTTTAAAATACAAAATTAAGATCAAATGTGTTTTGCATCAAAAGTTTGTTATCAAAAAATAAATGAACATAAACCTCTTCCACACACTTTAACCAGTTGGAGTTTATAGATTATTTTCCATTTCTTTCTCATCAACATTGAATCTTGTTTTTATGGTTATAGATCTATTGAAGTATGGCCCACATGTATGAGTATCTCCTTGTGTTTGTGTTCACAGAAAGGCTGTGAGGCCCACTGCGCTGATGACCAGTTTCAGTGCCATAACAACTTCTGCATCTCGCTCAAATGGCTGTGCGATGGTCAGGAAGACTGCAAAATGGGGGAGGATGAGAAGAACTGCCAGGCAACGGGTAACGACGAATCAAAGAACTCCTGAACGAATCAACTCCTCCGGTTTATTAAAGGGAAGCACTTTTTTCAGGATTGAGAAACAATCTATGTAAAGTGATGTTCACACCGGACGCATTTACGTGTGAAGTCAATGTACAGATGCAGGCGTGTTTTTAGCAGCATGTTTTGGGCACTGCATTGAATTTGAGTTGCCTCGACCAATCAGGGACTCCAGGAAACCAATATGGAGGAGAATCCAATCGTCCGCCTCCAAAACTTTATATTTTTCTTATTTGCATGGAGAAAATAATAAAATTATTATTCCCTCCCTGGACAAATGTGGGACAGCAAGTCCTCAAACTGGGTCACAGAGAGACAGAAGTACCGCTGAAAGCGGCCGTCATTGCAGTAGATGGTGAAGCTGATCGTGCCGAGAGAGTCTCTGAATGATCTCATGAACCCAGACATGGAGACGGGATGCCTGATGCTTTAAGTGATACTGACGACACATTCTCACTCCCAACTCGTCCTACAGTATGTGGACGTATGGTTCGGGCCCTCTCCGTGACATCTCGAGTGTCCCCAACTCGTCGTTTTTTTGAAGTGCTGGCTAATCCTATTAAATCACTGCTCCCCAACACTCAGGACGTCGTACCTGACGTGGAACCCGATACCGGGTACTGGTTAGTTTAGGGTACAGTACCAGGTTAGGGTACCGGTCCGGTTCGGTTTGTGCCCCAAAGGTTGGGGGATCTTTAATATTTAATGGAGCACATCAAAAAACGACCAGTTGGGGACCCCCGAAAAGCCAAAGTGGCCCGGAGGGGGCCCGAACCATTCGTCATATATGACGAGTTGAGAGTGAGAATGCGTAGATTCTGATGCTTCAGACTAAAAAGTAGCTCCACCCACACGCGATGGGAACGCCCATTATGAACACGTTTTGGAATTCGACGTGGGTCCATTTAACCCACAAATTTGACACGCAAATCTGTTTAGTGTGAACGTAGCATTAGTAGTTTTAACATTTTTTAAATATTTTCTCCAGTATCCTATTTGAGTGAAGTTTAGTTGTTTGTCATTTTCTGCTTCTGCTGTATGGGAGAATAAATGTTCCACTACTGTCAGTCTCTGGGAAAATGCTGAGTTTTGTGAATAATTCAGTGACACCAGTTGAATGTAAACAAGTTTAAGTATGTCCGGTATCACAAATTAACTTTATGGTCGGAAGAAGAAAAGAGAAAGTTAATGAACTTTAATGAAAACTTCTTTGATGTCCCAACTCTCATCTTCTTGCTGGTGGATAAACTACATCAGTTCATGTCCTGACAAGTTCATGTCAAATTAAAGCAAACTCTTGAAGAATAAATACATTTCACGGTGCACTGCAACACCTATTAATAATAATAAAGATTTATTTCTCAAGTTTTTGCTCCAAAAATAAAAAGTATTAAGGAGCAAAAGTAAATTTCCAAGGCCAAGCGATTCTTTTTCTCTGGTGTGCCTCATTTGTAATCATGCCAACTATTTTTAAGATAAATATGATGATTGGAACTGAATTGTCTTAGGGCACATTTTTTGCTAAAACGGATTGTTTCATAAATGAAAAACATAAAGTGATGATGTGTAAAAAGAAGCTTTTAAAAATGTCCTTGAAGAAAACTTTCTGCTTAAGTTTGCGCTCAGAATCCTGGTGATCTGGAGCTTTTTTTATGGAAGGAGAAGTGGAAAAGGTCATGCATGATGATGATTTCTTGGTGGGTGAAAGGAAGGATGGTGACAAATGTTCTCTCGCCTCTTCCAGCCGTCCCTTCGTGCTCGGTGAATGAGTACGTGTGCGCCAGCGGGGGCTGTGTGTCAGCCAGCCTGCGGTGTGACGGACACGACAACTGTCTGGATGGCTCCGATGAGGTCAGTGTAGCTTAGCGTGATGCAAAGGTCAGAAGTAATCATATTAAAACAGCATTTCCGTTTTGTTTTTTTTCTTCATGGTGGCGCCTGATGACCTGCGGCGCTTCTTTATGGACAGATTGGCTGTGTGAAGGAGTGCAGAGAGGACGAGTTTCTGTGTCTGAACCGGGCGCACTGCATCCCTCGGCGCTGGCACTGTGACGACGTGTTGGACTGCATGGATCACAGCGACGAAGAAAACTGCAGCCATGGTAGGTGACGTCAGGAGGGGGAGGAGCTACCTGAGCTATAAGACGCTCTCGTCAGACGTTTCTTCATCATGATTTATAGGGAAAACGAGTTGAAAGCAGTTCAAAATAATTACACATGAAGTTTCCAAATCACAAGAGAAAAAAATAAATGTAAAAAGTTTCATCACTTTTTGCTGAAAGTAATCACTGAAGATGGAAAAGCTTTTTGCTGAAAACGCAATTTACTTGAATTGCTGAAGGGAAAAGCTATTTGAAAGGATGTTACATTTTAAGAAAGACTGGAAATTTCACTGAAGAACTATGAAAGAGTGCTGAAGTTGACTGAAAATTTCTGAAAAATGTTAGTAAAATTACTTAAAAGTCCGTAATTCATGCTAATTTTTCAGAAATATTTAGTGTGTTGCTTACATATGAGCTAAACTCCAAATTTCCCCCCCAAAAAACCTTAGTAGATGCCAAATTAGCCAAAAAAGCTACTGCATTGCTTGACTACTAGCTAAACTCCAAAAATTTCCTAAAATTCCTCAGTAAACTAAATTAGATAAAGATGTTAAAATGTAGCTAAAATAGAAGCTTAACTCTAAATTAGATTATAAAAACCTTAGTAGATAACAAATTCGCTAGAAACGTTAGCATGTTGCTCAAATATTAGTTAATCTCCAAATTAGCATAAAAAACCTCAGTAGAGGCGAAATAAAAAAAAAATTAGCTTAAATACTAGCTAAACTCCAAAATAGCCTTAAAATCCTCAGTAAACTAAATGAGACAAGCCTGTTAGCTTGTTGCTAAAATAGAAGCTTAACTCTAAATTAGCTTAAAAAACCTGTAGAATACAAATTAGCAAAAAAAAAACGTTAGCATGTTGCTCAAATATTAGTTAATCTCCAAATTAGCTTAAAAACCTTAGTAGAGGTGAAATTAAAAAAAAAAATTAGCTCATTGCTTAAATACTAGCTAAACTCCAAAATAGCCTTACAAATCCTCAGTAAACTAAATGAGACAAACCCGTTAGCTTGTTGCTAAAATAGAAGCTTAACTCTAAAATAGCCTATGAAAACCTCAGCGGACAACATATTAGCTAAAAAATGTTAGCCTGTTGCTCAAATATTAGTTAAATTAGTTAATTTGTAAATTAGTTAATTGCTTAAATACTAGCTAAACTCCAAAATAGCCTAAAGATCATCAGTAAAGTAAATTAGCCTCAAATTTTAGCCTTTTGCTAAAATAGAAGCTTAACTCTAAATTAGCCTAAAAACTCGTTGATTACAAATTAGCCAAAAAAGCTACTGCATTGCTTGACTACTAGCTAAACTCCAAAATATCATAAATTTCCTCAGTAAACTAAATTAGATAAAGATGTTAGCATGTAGCTAAAATAGAAGCTTAACTCTAAATTAGACAATAAAAACAGCAGTAGATAACAAACTAAATGTTAGCATGTTGCTCAAATATTAGTTAATCTCCAAATTAGCATAAACACCTCAGTAGAGGCGAAATTAAAAAGAAAATTAGCTCATTGCTTAAATATTAGCTAAACTCCAAAATAGCCTAAAATCCTCAGTAAACTAAATTAGTCTCAAATGTTAACCTGTTGCTAAAATAAAAGCTTGACTCTAAATTAGCTTAAAAAACCTGTAGAATACAAATTTAGCAAAAAAACGTAGGAGCATGTTAGCTCAAAGATTAGTTAGTCTCCGCAAATTAGCTAAATTTAAAAACCTCAGGACAATTTTTTTTTTTAATTAGCTCATTGCTTAAATACTAGCTAAACTCCAAAAATAGCCTAATATTAAAATCCTCATAAAAACTAAATGAGACGAACACGTTAGCTTGTTAGTAAAATTAGAAGCTATAAGCTCCTAAAATAGCCCTATGAAAAACCTCTAAATCGCACACCATATTAGCTAAAAAATGTTAGCCTGTGCCTCAAATATTAGCTAAATTAGTTTTAAATTTGTTAAAAATTAGTTTAATTGCTTAAATACTAGTCTAAACTCCAAAAAAGCCTAAAAATCATCAGTAAAGTAAATTAGTCTCGAATTTTTAGCCCTGTTGCCCCCCCGAAAAATAGAAGCTTAACTCTAAATTAGCCTAAAAAAACTTGTAGATCACAAATTAGCCAAAAAAGCTACTGCATTGCTTGACTATTAGCTAAACTCCAAAATATCCTAAAATTCCTCAGTAAACTAAATTAGATAAAAATGTTAGCATGTTGCTAAAATGTTAGTTAAATTCAGAATTAGCATAAAAACGTCAGGAGAGACCAAATAAAAAAAAAAAAGCTCATTGCTTAAATACTAGCTAAACTCCAAAATAGCCTTAAAATCATCAGTAACCTAAATTAGCCAAACATGTTAGCCTGTTGCTAAAATAGAAGCTTAACTCTAAATTAGCCTAAAAAAAACGTAGATTACAAATTAGCCTAAAAATGTTAGCATGCTGCTAAAATATTTGGTAAACATAGCCCATGCATATATTTAAACGCTTGTTGCTAATTTACTTATAAAATTTGAAGATTTTCTCATTCATTTCCTATATGGGGCATACTTTTCTTATTATTTCAAGAAGTTTATGAAAACAAGCAAATTGAAGCAGTAATGTCCTGAACGAGCTGATTGTTTTGATACCAAGATTTCTGAAATCGCTGATAAACGTGCAGAAAGGAGAAGGAGGATCACTGTGGTGTAAACATTCACACAATTAAGAAAAACCCTTCAGAATAAATGTGTTTATTACTGTGATGTTGTAAGATGCAGAATCTACACACTTTTCCTTGTAATCTCAGGCGCTTCCTTCTGTCGGGCTGATGAGTTCATTTGCAACAACACTTTATGCAAACTGCACATATGGGTGTGTGACGGCAAGGACGACTGCGGAGATAACTCCGATGAAGACATAGACATGTGCGGTAGGTTGACTTCTGCAACGCTTTAAAACAAAACTCATGCATATTTTAGAACACCTACTTTCGTATAATCCCTGGAGGCAGCGTTCTTTTGTTTTCCTGCTGCTGCTTTTTACTCCGATGTCTCCATTAGCTTTTGTTGTGTGTGTTGATCCGCAGTGAAACTCCCCTGTCCTCCGACGAGGCCGTTCCGCTGCAGAAACGACCACGTCTGTCTGCGCAGCGACCAAGTCTGCAACAAGGTGGACGACTGCGGAGACAACTCGGACGAGGAGCAGTGTGGTGATATATATATAATATATAATAATATATATATAATATAAATAAATAATCACATAATATATATATATATATTATCACATAAATACGTGTAATATATATATATATATATTGTACTGCAAATATGTGTGTGTATATATATATATATATATATATATATATATATATATATATATATATATATATAATAAATAATCACATGAATATATATATATATATTATCACATAAATACTGTGTATGTATATATATATTATGTACTGCAAATATATACTGTGTGTATATATATTTACAGTACATACATATATATATGTATGTACTGTAAATATATATATATATATATATATATGCACAGTATATATTTACAGTACATATATATACGTATATACACAGTATTTATGTGATCATTTATATATATATATAATATATGTCTGTATTCAGTATTCTTCTGTATATGTATGACATACATAAGCCATATGTATGTAATGCATATGGATATACAAGTAGGAGCTTCAAGCAATTGTGCTTTTTTTCTTGAATATGTTATAAATATTACTTTAAAAAATATAACGGTAAACAAAAAAAAGTTCAGGACTTGTAATAAAAAAAAATATTGTAAGACGAAGTTTATCCGCGGCGAAAACAGGGCCTCCTTGTGATGAGTCAAAAAATTACCAAGAAATCATCATTTAGGAAAAAATTGTAGTTACTAAGGGATTTTTTTAACTAAACTATGATTATTTTACTATTTAATCACTTAACGAGAAGCAAAATAAGACTTTTTATTATTAAAACAAATGTTTTTGCTTATTTAAAATGTAGTTTTTGCAGTATAAGTCAAGTAATTGCATTTTTAGATTAAATATGTGATAATAATTATGTCTAAAATTTAAAAGTACGATTTTATATTAGTTGAAGTACAGCAGAGGAATCGATATAGAGACAGCAGCACTTCTGTTATCAATATAGTGACATTTGTAAACAAAAATGATCCCTACGTTTTCTTCTTTCTCTTATTTTATCTGCTCTGTGTGTCCCAGATGACCTGTATTTGTGTGATGGATGAAAACAAGCAGATGCTGAACTAAAAAAAATACTTTTTTTTATAACTTAAATTGATTTTTTTTTCATCATTCTCTCTTTTGAAATTGCAAATCAACTTTTTAATTTTCCCCGAATTGCTCCAAAGGCGTAATTGCTGTCGTTCTTCATCACTGGCTGTCTGTGGAGAAAAAAAGAGGAGGAAGAGAGGGACAAATGGCTTCTCTTCTCCATTATTCTCTCACTCCTTCTGTCCACCATTCATCTTCCCTTCTGATTCCATTGATGCCCCCCATCTATCTCTTCCTTCAGTCCATTACCTCCCACCATTGTACGCTTCTTTCTCGATCTGTCTGCTCGATCTCGCCCTAATCCAGTCACGCACCTCCCCACCACTTCATTCTGCTCCTTTACTTCATTCCCTTGCTTTTGGAAGGACTCACATATTCATTTTTCTTTGCATATTTTGTGTGGAAACAACGAATCTACATCCACATAAAGTGGAGAAACTTCTAGATCATTAGTGAACAAATGTTTATATTATTGTTTACAATCTTTCACTGGAAAAATCCCCTTTCAAAGCAAGTAAAAAAATACTTACAACAAGACATTTTTCACTTGTTTTAAGTGAAAAAATCTCTAAATGTGACTAGAAGATTTTGACTTGGTAAGATTTCTTAAAACAAGTATTTTTTGACTTGCCCATTTAACACTAAATTAAATATTGAAATAAGCTATAAAAACTTATTTTAAGTCATATTTCATTTAGTTTAGGACATTAATGTGAAGCATTATTCCACTGTTTTAAGAATATTAAGCTCTTATTTTGAGCATTATGTACAAATAACTATTGTGTCCTAAAATAGGTCCATATTGCTCAAAATAAGAGTTTAATATTCTTAAAATAGATGAATAATTCTTAAAATAAAAGCTTGATATCTTAAAATAGGTGAATAATTCTTAAAATAAGAGCTTAAAATTCTTAAAAACAAGTATATTTATACTATTTTTACTCTCCAAAAATATCTATTTTAGGCACTAAAAACAGTCCATCTAAATCCCTATTTCTAGATCATAATCATCTTTTGAGTAAAAAATAACTAGTTTCAAGACTATCTGTCTTAAAACGAGTTGAAAATATTCTTAAAATAAGACATTTTAAGCATTATTCATCTATTTTAAGAATATTTAAGCTCTTATTTTGAGCATTATGTACAAATAACTATTTTTTCCTAAAATAAGTACAGAATGCTCAAAATAAGAGCTTAATATGCTTAAAATAGATGAATAATTCTTAAAATAAGAGCTTAAAATTCTTAAAACAAGTATATTTATATATTTTTTCCTCCAAAAATATCTATTTTAGGCACTAAAACAGTCCATCTATCCCTATTTCTAGATCATAATCATCTTTTGAGTAAAAAATAACTAGTTTCAAGACTATCTGTCTTAAAACGAGTTGAAAATATCTTAAAATAAGACATTTTAAGCATTATTCATCTATTTTAAGAATATTAAGCTCTTATTTTGAGCATTATGTACAAATAACTATTTTTTCCTAAAATAAGTACAGAATGCTCAAAATAAGAGCTTAATATGCTTAAAATAGATGAATAATTCTTAAAATAAGAGCTTAAAATTCTTAAAACAAGTATATTTATACTATTTTTTCCACCAAAAATATCTATTTTAGGAACTAAAACGGTCCATCTATCCTTATTTCAAGATCATAATTATCTTTTAAGTAAAAAATAACTAGTTTCAAGACTATCTGTCTTGAAACAAGTTGAAAATATCTTAAAATAAGATATTTTAAGCATTGTTCATCTATTTTAAACAATATTAAGCTCTTATTTTGAGCATTATGTACAAATAACTATTTTGTCCTAAAATAAATACAGAAATGCTCAAAATGAGAGCTTAATATTCTTAAAATAGATGAATAATTCTTAAAATAAGAGCTTAAAATTCTTAAAACAAGTATATTTATACTATTTTTTCCACCAAAAATATCTATTTTAGGCACTAAAACAGTCCATCTATCCTTATTTCTAGATCATAATCATCTTTTAAGTAAAAATACTTAGTTTCAAGACTATCTGTCTTGAAACGAGTTGAACATATCTTAAAATAAGATATTTTAATCATTATTCATCTATTTTAAGAATATTAAGCTCTTATTTTGAGCATTCTGTACTTATTTTAGGACACAATAGTTATTTGTACATAATGCTCAAAATAAGAAGTTAATATTCTTAAAATAGATGAATAATGCTTCACATTAATGTCCTAAAATAAGTGAAACATGACTTAAAATAAGTTTTTGTAGCTTATTTCAAGATTTAATTTAGTCTTAAATGAGCAAGTCAAACATACTTGTTTTAAGAAATCTTACCAAGTCAAAATCTACTAGTTCTATTGGCAGATTGTTTCACTTAAATATATTAAAATCAGATATTTTCAAAACAAATTAACTTAACAAGATATTTAAGATTTATTCTCTTAAAAAAAACATTTTTATCTCACTGAAAAGTTAATTTTGTCTTATAACAAGTGCAATAAGATATTTACACTGGAAACTACACCAAAAAACTTGGTAAGATTTTGTGTTTTTAAGTAAGAAACTGCCACTTTACTGAAGAGGACTTTATGAAAGCTTCTTTAT
Source organism: Oryzias javanicus (assembly GCA_003999625.1). NCBI lineage: Eukaryota > Metazoa > Chordata > Actinopteri > Beloniformes > Adrianichthyidae > Oryzias > Oryzias javanicus. The sequence goes on along the minus strand of CM012457.1, from coordinate 216,899 downwards.
GTTTTCTTGAGTCTGAAGATGTTTGATGTTTGTGTTCTGAATCCCGGCGCTGAAGCAGAGGTGGTGGCGGGGAGACCGCGGCCCTGCGGGAAGACGGAGTTCACCTGCAGCAACCGCCGCTGCATCCCCACGCAGCTGCAGTGCGACCTCTTCAACGACTGCGGGGACGGCGGCTCCGACGAGCAGGACTGCAAGTCATGTGAGCGCGGCGACCGTTAACGAACAGATCAAAGGAGCTCTCTCAAGAGAACCAAATGTCACCAATACGTTACGGGGACGCCGGGCGATCGCCTCATTTCAGACGTGCCGTTTTGTTGTTTATGATAATTTATGTGTGCCCACGTCTGAGGTGTGCTGTGTTCAGGATGACTGATTAAGACACCCTCTTGGTTGATGCACATCAAAAGAAAAGCCCAGCAGGTGCGGAAGATGCAAAGCTGTAATCAAAGACCTGCTTTTATTCCCAGTCTCCAGCGGAGATGTGTGTGGAAAGAAAACAAATCCGTGTGGGGAAGATGCAATCTGCAACCAGACGAATGTTAATGCTGTGTGCCAGTGCAAGCCCGGCTTTAAGAGGAACCCAAACTCAGGTCTATGTGAAGGTAATGCACAGGTTTTTATGTACATCACATCACTCTGGTGTGCGATCCGTCATTTAGCTGACAGCATATTCCAGTAATCCATCAGTCAGAAACATGGAGATTCTTCTGTAAGTCTAACAGGAAATTGAGGATAAAATTGAGTTTATAACTTTGTTTCTCCTGAACATGAAATCAAAAAATATTTAACTATTTAGGAAACGTTTTGGATAAAATGTGAACAAAAAAGATCTGGATGTTTGTTAGACTTAGAATAACGTGGATGTCATTCATCTATAGCAGAAATATCTATTACCATAAAAGATTTTTACCATTTTTTCATGATCTATAAAACTATATTTACATCATATCTGTGGTAAATTCGACTGAACTAATAACACTTTTCTAAACTTCAGTCCTAAAATACTGCAAAGACACTTTTTTTATCATGAACTGAGCAGAACACTAAAGGCTGTGAAGCTTTTTTGACTTCATAATTCAATAACTGAAAAGACAAATGTCATCCAAACGGCTTCATAATGAAATCTTTTGTCTCTTCCAGAGGTAAACGAGTGTGTGCAGTTTGACACGTGTCCCCATTACTGCACAAACACCAAAGGCTCCTTTAAATGCACATGTGATCGAAATTACAAAGAGATCAATGGCAACTGTGTGGCGAAAGGTAAGATCCCCCGTTTCTCATTAAACAGCTGCTTTTATTGGATTCCTGACAGAAACGAGTCCTGAATGAGTTTTTATTTTCTTACATGCTTAATTAAATGACTCCAATTGAAGATCATAAAGTCATGAACAAATGCAGCTTAGTTTGAGTTTATTAATTGTTTCAAGGATTTTCAAATTAATTCAACATAGGAACATCACGTATATAAATAACAAAAATCAGATTCAGACATTCTTGTTCCTCTTTTCATTACATAAACTGAACAGTCTAGTTTAACATGTCAGAAAAAGAATTTTGCTTAAAAGTACCAGGCAACAGATGCAAACAACACTTCAGGAAAATATCTACCGTCTTCTAAACACTTTATAAAAATTCCCGTGTGTTCTGTTACATATTGAATCAACTAACAAGATCTCAGAAAAAGAGCAACCATCAAACACGGTGGGGGTAGTGTGATGGTCTGGGCTAGTTTTGCAGTTTAAGGAGTTTAATAACTAAAGTCTTGTTTCCACTTAGTGTCCCGGTACGGTCCAGTCCTCTGATCTGAGCGTTTTCATTGTAAAATGGACCCTTTAAACCAGGGGTGGGCAATTGTTTTGACTCGTGGGCCACATAGAGTTCTAAAATTTGGCATAAGGGCCGGACAAGGAGCAGATGGAAGGAGAGATTGGGTAATCAACCTCATAAACTAAAAAAAATAATATGGAATTTAGAGAAAAACATGCTTTAATTTGGATTCAAATTCACATATATTAATTTAAAAACAGAAAATTTGGGAGTTTTAATTTCTAAATTTTGATTTTTGTTCTCTTTTGGGTGATCCAATGGGTTGATGAAAATGTGAACTCAAAGAAATGCTGCATTTATGTGGTGTAGGAATAATCTGAAAGATCACCATCTGACTCAGAAAGGAACACACACGAACGTCAGAGAAACAACACCATTCATGGGAAGAAACCAGAAATACAATGAAAATAAAACAATAATTAGGATTTTTGATTCAATGTATTTTAATTTGGAGGGCCACATTAAGTAGCTTAAGGGGCCGCATGTGGCCCCCGGGCCGTAGTTTGCCCACCCCTGTTTTAAACGGAACAGAACAGAATTTTTTAATATATTTTTTTCAAATCAACAATTTTTTTTTCAAGTTTTTAATATTATTTTTTCAAATGTTCAATCCTATTTTTTTTCAAATATCCAATAATTACGTATTTCCGAGTTTAAAACTGCTTTCAAAGTTTCCTTTTTTTTCCATATTGAAATTCGTTTTTTCCTTCATTTTAGGCAAATCCTGATTTGACCCCAGAAAGTGACGACAGCATTTAAGCTAATGTTTCAAAGCATTCTGGGTATTGCTGTTTCCTCTGTAGTCTTTTGGTCATCAGTCTGTATTGAAAATGGCTCCAAACAGCAGCAAAGTCTGGTCTGCAGTGGAACCGCAAACATTCCTAGATATCGGTGTGATAGAATGAACTGGACCGTACCGTACTAGAACGGACTCCTCAGTGGAAACAAGGCGAAATAAAGGGAAACCAATACTAATGTAGCTATGGATGACAATCTGTGCTAGAAAATTCTGAAAGAGAAAGTCTGCATGTTACTTTCCCCCTACAGTCCCTCTCCGATCATCTTTTGGAACTGTTCCCGGTGGTCTTTCAGTGATGATTATCCTGGTTTTTCCCCCAAAATTAACAAAGTGTCGCTTTCTAGGACAGGGGTCTGCAACCTGCGTCTCCGGAGCCACGTGTGACTTAAAAAAAACCTTTTACATTTTAAAAGTAACAAGTTTAACTCATAAAAAGCAGTTGAAGGACAGCATCACAAGTCGAACTACAATTTTTTGTCCGACAGAAAATCAATGGACGTCCAAAAACATTTTGCTCAGATTTCATTTTGATTCGTTAAAGCTGATGCACCAACAACAGTAAATGTATTTTTTATTTATCGCTGACATTACACTTGCTACTACAACTTTTACTTCACTGAGATGATCATGTGTGGCTGAGGGTCTTTTATTTTGAAAGGTACTTCTGTCAAAAGTTTGTAAAAAAGGTGATTTTCTTTTAATGTTTATGTTTTATTCATAAAAAATGAACTGCAGTTAATTTATGTTGATCATAACAGTATCAGTAGCATAATTACAAATCAATCTTATTTTTTTTTACAACTTTGTGGCTCCAACCGGGTTGAACTGAACTCTTTCAGAGTTGGAGGTTACAGACCGTAGTTTCTGCAGAGCAGCAAGAATTCTTTAGAAATCTGCCTCTTAAATGTGGGCGGGACCCTTACTTCCCAGAATCCTTCTGTTTACATTTTCTCCCACTATATTACAGCTCCAAGCTAAAATCAAAGCTATCCAGGTTCCAGATCAGGAAAACATTCATGGATCAATTAGTCTGCTAGTGGATGATCAGAATGAAGCTTATTGTTTGTCTCCTGATTCAAAACTAATCGATTAAAACAAAACTTCCATTATGTCCTCCATACGGTGGCCCTGAAGTGCAAATCACATTACCAAATCACTTGATGCAAAAACATTTTAGATATCACAATAAAATTTTAAAAAGCGAAACAAAGAATAAAAAACAACATTACCTTTTTGAAACAAAAACTAAACATTGTACTTTACATACAACATTGTACATTTTAAAAATCACACCAACAAATAAAAAAATCAAAACAAATAATGGATAAAAGAAAAAAAAAATAAAACTAAAATAAAATAAAGAAAAGAAAATGAAAACTTTCAAAGATCAAAACAATTAAATAAGTAAATCAAAATATTTTTTTTCCAAGTCAGAAACAAAAATGAAATGTTGAAAAATGAAAACCAAAAAGATACCGGAAAAGTAGGTACTTTAGGACTCAGACGGACGTCGCTGATTGGATGATCACGTTTGAACTTTGACCTACTCTCAACGGCTGTGACGAAGGTAAGTAATCGTCATCATCCAATCAGCGACGTCCGTCTAAATCCTAAAGTACCTACGTCTTCTGGTATCTTTTTGATTTTCATTTTTCAAGATTTCATTTTGGTTTCTTATTTTGATTTTCTTTTCTTTTCTTTTTTTTTTTAATTATTTTTGTTTTTGTAATTTCAATTTACTTGTTTAATTGTTTTGATCTTTGAAAATTTTCATTTTCATTTCTGAAAAGTTTCCTTTTTTATTTTTCTTTATTCGTTATTTGTTTCACTTTTTTATTTGTTGTTGTGATTTTAAAATGTTTTATGTCATTTTCTTTTCTGAAAAGTTTTTTTTTTTTTTAGTTTTTGTTTCTAAAATGTAATGTTGTTTTGTTCTTTGTTTCGCTTTTTAAAATTTTGTTGCCATATCTAAAATGTTTTTGCATCAAGTAATTTGGTAATGTGCTTTGCACTTCAGGGCCACTGTACCTCCATCATCAGAAAAATGCTACAGGAACATGTTTAAAAAGAATAATAATTCCTTAAAACCACGATTAATTGAGTTTCATGTCAAGAAGCAGCTCATGTCTGGACGTATGTTTTGTTTCTGCAGGACCGGAGGACCGAGTTCTCTACATAGCAAACGACACGGAGATCAGGAGCTTCGTGTTTCCGTACAACCAGAGCCAGGGGCTCAAGCTGCTCACTCACATCGAGGACAACGCTCGCATCATCGGCATGGATGTTCTCTTTCACCACCAGAAGTTTATTTGGGCCACGCAGTTCAACCCCGGGGGGATTTTCTACCGAGACTCTCTCGAAAGGAGCCAGAGCAAATCCAGCGTCAGAAACATCGTGAGTGTTCAGAACCCGTCTGAACCAGACAAACGCTGCTCCTCTGCCTCTCATAGTCACTGTGTGAAACGCCGACGTTCTTCCTCCTGTGAATTACAGTGTTCAGATTTCCGCCGTCCCCGGGACATTTCTGCTGACTGGATCACGGGCAACATTTATTGGACCGACCATTCTCGGATGCACTGGTTCAGCTATTACACAGCCCACTGGACAAAGTTACGATATTCCATAAATGTGGGACAACTGAAGGGACCCAACTGCACTCGGCTGATTACTGACATAGCGGGAGAGCCGTACGCCATCACCGTAAACCCAGCCAGGGGGTGAGTTCGCCTCCATTTGGAAAAAGCTTGACTTCCCGATCGTGTTCGTGCACTTAAAAGTCCATTCTCATTACTCTCAGTATGATGTTAGTAAGATGTTTCCTGGGAAATAAAACCAACTTCCTGCTGGTTATACATGTTAAAAATCTAGTTTTAAGTCTGATAATCAGTTAGGATCTCTAAACTGTAAAAAGGAAAACGTTGGATCAATAAACAAAAGCTCTACAGTTTGTTACATTACAAATATTAAAAATATTAGTTGAGCTGAAAACTCAAGATTTGATGAAAACCAATCATTTTAAATGTTACAAATTACAGAGTTTTTTGTTAATTCCTCCAACATGTCACTTTTTTCAGTGTAAAGTCACATTCACACCGAACGCGATTCGCCAAACAAATTCGCCATTCATTAAAAATGCGTTCCTGATCTTAACGCCGTGGACGCATGTGGGAGGAGCTACTAGATAATGTTTTTATAGGATGAAGTTATAATCCATATACCGTATTTTCTGGACTATAAGGCGCACTTGTAAATAAGCCACACCTGCTCAATTAAAAAAAAAAAATAATAAATAAAGAAATAAGCTGCAGATATCTATGTTGAAAAATAAGATAATTACTATAACAATGTTGTACTTTAAATGTACATGTATGTACTTGCCGTCTCCAGCGTCTCACCATAGATTCATTGATGCTAAGCTTGTGTGCAGCAGTGCGGTTTCCTTCCTAGATAGCAAAGCTCCATTAACTTAAAATGTCCACCACACAAACTTCTTTGTGAGATTTCCATGATGAAGAAGGATTTTAAAAACAATCACCAGTTAGTCATTTGTCACGAGTGTTTTATCTGCTAAAGAAAAAGTAGTGTTGGCTTTTCTGATTTGCGTTGATTTTTTTTGTCTATCTTGTTGTTGTTAGAGCTCTCCTAGCAGTGGAAAAAAATCCACAGAATAGCCGCACCTTTGTATAAACCGCATGATTCAACACCTAGGAAAAAAGTAGCGACTTATAGTCCAGAAAATACGGTAATGTCCAACTCAATCGCACAAAACACACCTTAAGCCGAATTGGGTAAACATTTATTGAACACTCTAAAACTAAAATTTTAAAACTTTAATTTTTTAACATAATTTTGAATATAAACAGGCAGGAATATTATTCCAGAATAAATCCACTGAAGGTCCATTCACACTGAACACGATTCGTGCGGCAGATGTTAATCAACGGTTCTGAAGTGACTTGAAGCCCCACGGCGCAAACTCGGGGAACTCGATCAGCAGGTAGAGTAATAATTCTTGTCCAGAACTTTCATCTTTACCTGTTTGAGCTCAGGTTTGCTCATCCAGCTACTTTTGAGCGAAGGGACAGATCGCCGGCTTTCGCTCACTCCCTCGATGTGCCGGTAGAGCGCGAGACTCTGCCGGGGCTGCCAACTCAGGTCTCATCGAGACTTAAAAAAAAAAAGGAAAAGGTCTCCCAATTTGATTTTCCCCCCTCGGATTAATACGAAACAGTCAGCCTTCAAGATCAGCCACAGAGACACAGAAACATCATGGAAGCAGCTGTCAGACAGACACACCCCCTGAACCTGGAAAATCTTTTTATAATATTCATAACCCATAAATGGAGACATAATTACCAATGTTTTTATAGAACTCTTACACAACTCGTAGCTCCTCCCACATGCAGCCACAGCGTCAGAAACAGGCCACAAGCAGCGAATTTGCCGCACAGCAAAAGAGGGGCGGGGCATGTGAATTTGTTGAACACGCACCTTGAAACCTTATATAACTTTCAATATTTTACTCTCCATAAAAATATATTTTGTCAAAATTCTACAAGTTAGAAATAAGCATCAGGAGGCTGTGTCTGTATGACAGCCGCTTCCACTGTGTTTCTGTGTCTCTGTGGCTGAACTTATAGGCTCACTGTCTCGTATTAACCTGAGGGGGAAAAATAAAATTAGGAGACCGTTCTCCTTTTTTTAGTGTCTCGATGAGACCCGAGCCGGCAGCCTTCGCACCCCTTAACGTCTCTCCGTCCGCCAGCGTATCGAGCGAGTGAGCGCCGCCGCGGGGGGGGCGATAGCCGGCAATCTGTCCAGAGTGTATCCTGCCTTCACCCCACAGTAGTCAGATGAGCTCTGGAAACCTGCGGCTCCAGCAAGTTAATGAAAAAGATGAAAGTTCTGGACAAAAACGCTCATTTTGGATAAATATTCCACCTGCTGATTGAGTCACTGACAACATCAGGAGCCCAAAGCTGCGTTCCTGATTGGCTGCAGCGACCTGTCAAACTTCAGATATTTAAATTTCCTTTAATTTGCTTTAAATCGAGCTGCTGGCAGATATTCGCATTGCGCCCGTCGCTCAAATCGCGCCGCGTGACTTTAGATCACCTCAAGTTGCGTTCGAATCTTGATCGGTGTAAATGCACCTCGAGAACGCTGCTACATTCTCATTAAACTGATTTCCAACTCAACATGTGAGAACTCTTATTGCTATTTTGATATTTGCAACACCAGAGTTGGAATAATTTGTAAAAAATGTGCAGTGAATCATGTTTCGTGCAGCTGTGAAATGTTAATGAATGTTTGTATACTTTTCTATGGATGCCTTTTTTAAAATAAATTTTGATCGATGCAAACGAGGATTTTTCCTTATCTCTTGCAGAATGATGTACTGGAGTGTAATTGGTGATCATTCTCACATAGAGGAGTCCGCCATGGATGGATCACTGCGGAGAGTCCTTTTGGAGAAGAATCTGAGGCGGCCCACTGGTGGGTGTTTTATGTCAATAATTGATCCTTACGTTTCTCCCCTGAGGTCCGTTTTATAGCTTAAGGGCTCTCGGTGGACTTCTAAAGACAGAACTGTTCCGATTGACCAGTTTCGTCTTCCTTGGTGTGACCTTGTGGCTGGACACGCATGTTTGATCTCCGAGTGACGCTCACATTGACAGGGTGTGCACGCATGTGCTTCCAATTGAGTTCAATCACAGCCCACAAAGACTCCGCATGAAGGAACTTAAAAAAAAACAATCCTTTTACTTGTTCAGTTGTTAGTTTCTGTTCGATTCCGCAGTTAGGGGAGGCTGCTGTTGGTTTTCTACCCGTGACTGGAATGATTGCAGAGTTCGGTCCTGCAGATTGTGCATAAGTCATGATGTTAGAACGCAGGGGTCCTGCATACAAAAGACGGGATGGGAGCGAGTGGGAATACACATGCTGTCTAAACAAACCCAGACCACAGATGAAACTTTGTTTCTTAAACTTTGCTGTATTTTTTGACTAAATATTTTTACAGTCAACAGAATCTGTACTACCTGTGTACCTGAGAGGACTCGGTGGTCTTTAGAAAAAGAAAATGTGTGTTTGAAACATCTCAATTAAATGAAAAAACAACTTTTTTAAGCTTTTAAGTGTATTATACTGTAAAGATATATATTTATATTTACCACTATACAAATTTTGATCAGTAAAAGTAGTATTTTGATCTATTCATTTCTGAGTAATCCTTTAAAAACCTGTTCTCAATAGCAGCCCCGCCCATACCCACAAAAATGAGCGAGTCCTCACATGCTTACATCACAAGTTAAGAACCGCCCCTTCCAGGAAGAGTCCGCCCCCATGCTAACAAAATACTTACTTCGCAAATCTAGCTGATCATGGGTAGATGGGCGAGCCTGGTGGAGAAAGGGAACAGACTATTTCCTGGTGGAGGTATGGACCAGACTATTTCCTGGTGGAGGAACGGACCAGACTATTTCCTGGTGGAGGAACGGACCAGACTATTTCCTGGCGGAGGAACGGACCAGACTATTTCCTGGTGGAGGAACGGACCAGACTATTTCCTGGCGGAGGAACGGACCAGACTATTTCCTGGCGGAGGAACGGACCAGACTATTTCCTGGCGGAGGAACGGACCAGACTATTTCTTGGTGGAGGAACGGACCAGACTATTTCCTGGCGGAGGAACGGACCAGACTATTTCTTGGTGGAGGAATGACCAGACTATTTCCTGGTGGAGGGAGCGAGCGATGATACACTTAACACATGCATGACCCTTGAAGTGAGCCTCAAGAGAACTGCAAGACACACCTGAGACCCCCTTAAAGGATCCACACCATGATTTTCTTAAGTCTTTCAGAGTAAACTATATCTATATATATGACCATATATTACCTTTTGAACACTAAAAAACGCATTCGTTATGAAATATAACTTATTTTTGTGAGTTTTTTTTCTTTGCCGAAAGTAAAACGACTGGATTCTGCCGACCACCCACCCTCTTAAAGGAGCGCTGCGTCTAAAGTAACGAGTAGCTGGTTTTTATCGAAGACGGGACGCAGCATTTTGCATCTAATATGAAATATTTTTGCTGATATTCATTAGCTCCGTGGAGAAATTGGATGTTAGTGTTAGACTGGGGGCGGTGCTGGCAGAGCAGACTCTTCCTGAAAGGGGCCGTCCTCAATCTGTGACATCAGCATGTGAGGACCCGCTCGTTTTCATGGAGGCGCTGCTGTTGAGGATAGGTTCTTTGTCGTGAAGAATGTATAATATAATACACTTAAAAGCTAAAAAAAGTTGTTTTTTCATGGTACGGTCCCTTTAAGATGCAGCCCCTCCTCTCTACGACCCTCCATGGAACCCAAAAACCTCCAGTACCAGTACTACCAACCGCACGAGTGTATTTGACTCAGGCTTTAGAGGTCTCATTGGGGTCTGTGCTGTGTGTATGCAGATATGCGTCCACGCATGGCAAACATTGGATCTGTTGGTTCAGATTTAATAGTTGGAGATGAAGAAAATACCAGAAAAGAGAATCTGTGAGTGAGTTTCACAGCCGTTCTGGTGGATCGTCTTCAGGGAGACACTTAGCGCTGATATAGTTTAACAAAGTGCTGCTTTGGCCTTTTCAGTCTCAGTGTACTGAGAGAAACGATGTGCTGTCATAAAGTGAGCCAGAGTTCACAATTACATATGTTACACTGAAGCAGAACAGAACTTTTCTGTTGGTTCTTGTTTGACTAAATCAAATTTTGTTTCTTTTTTCCAGGGATTAAGGTCACTGGAGGATCCTGCTTTGGTTCCTGTTTAATTTAACAAACTAATTCACGTCTTACCTCCATCCTCCCACAGGTCTGACTATTGATTACTTCAACCAGCGAATTTACTGGGCCGATCCGGAGCTCTCGCTGATAGGAAGCATGAGGCTGGACGGCTCGGACCCCCTGGTGACGATCAGCGACAGACACGGTAAAACGAAAACACAAATATTCAAGCTCCACTTTGGTTTTGTCAATTCCTTATCAAATAATTGTTTGTATTTCTCGGGGGGGGGGGGGCTGTATGTCCTCCCCACACCTCCCCCCCCCCCCCCCCCCCCCCTCCTTTCTATCAGCTGCTAGCCTCAAAAGCTTTTGTGCTTTTGGCTCCAGGAGATTTATCTGAACCCCCTCTCCTCTGAATCTGTAGGACTCTCTCAGCCGTACAGGATTGATATATTCGAGGATTACATCTACGGGACGGGACTCAAACACGAAGTCTTCAAAATTCACAAATTTGGCAAACAGATGGTGGAATTTCTCAACTTGGGACTGGAGAGACCAACCAATATTTTCATTTCCAGCCGTTACAAACAGCAGGATGGTAAGACGTGAACGTTTTTCAGATTATTTTTACAGAGTTGTTATTTCACAGAAGAAAAAAAGGTGGAAGAGTCATGGTCTGGGCTTGTTTGGCTGCTACTCTTCTACATTTCATAGAAGGAAATGGTTTGTTTGTTTTGTCAACAATTTAAAAGTTCTATTTGTAGAGTTTTCAATAAGAATATATATTGTTACATTGATCCAAAAAGGGCTAACATTCAGAGAATACATTTTCGGGTCTCACATTTCATTTATTCTGGCCCTCACTAAGTATTTTTTTAGAATTAATATAAAGCAGGGGTGTCAAAGTCAATCACACAAGGGGCCAAAATCCAAAACACGCTTCAGGTCACAGGCTGAACATAATAAATATTTATCGAACACTCTAAAACTACATTTTTGAAACTTTAAACTGTATTTTTTTTAACATAATTATGAAATAGATATATAGCATTACCAGCAATAATTCTAGTGTGATGAATTTGGCTGCTGAAGATGCTTAAAATGATAGTTTATAGATTATAGCCAGCTAAAAACTTAGATAAATGTCAAATTAGAATAAAAAACAAAAAATAAATGAATAAAAATAAAATAACTTAGGTTAGCCCAAACAGCTAGCATCTATCTGAAATATTAGCTTAACTCCAAAAACAGCCTAAATAATGTTAATAAATGCCAAAATAGTCCAAAAAGCTAGCAGAATGTTAATTTTTAAAACTTTAAAACCGTAACTTAACCGTAGTATTATTATATTAAAACACATTTGTCAAAATTCTACAAGTTAGAAATGAGAGCGAGATAACATCAATAACAATAAAATAAAATGATCTGGAGGGCCGGATAGCATTACCCAGAGGGCCGGATCCGGCCCCCGGGCCTCGACTTTGGCTCATTTGAGGTCTAATTCTAAAATGGATTCTGATGTATTCTCAAGAGAGCTCTTCTCCTCATCCAGTAAAGCCGCTCTTATATTGGACTGTGTTTATAGGATGACGACGGCTGACAATAGTGCATTTGTGACTGGATCTAATCCATTCTGAGTTGAGACAGTGGAAAAGCTCGGTGCATCTATGAGACTCATTTCATGCTGCGATAAATGCCCCGCCCGAGCGTCTCCTCTCCCTTTTGGTGTCTGTCAGCAGTGAATGGACAGCAACTCGTCAACTTTGTGAAACTGTGGGGTCAAACGTTTGTGTCTCTAAGAAGAAAGTCAGTTATTAGTTTAACCAAAGACAGTGCAATTCATTATCTGGTTTAATAATGCATTCACACTGGATGTGATTTATGTCATATTTGCGTCTTCCACCTCTCTTTTGATGAGCATCAACCGGCAAAGGTTTTCATTTATCGTCACATCGTGGAAGACATGGATGATGTTGAGCAAGTATCTTGAGTTTATATGTATTGGAGCGCTCTACAGAGGCGCTGGAAAACACGTAGCCATGTCTAGCAATTTCAGCAATCTTGGTATCAAAACTTTCAGCTCGTTCAGGACATTACTGCTTGTACTTTTAGTATTTACAAACTTTATAGTTTTTGAAATATTGAGCAAATTAAGCCCCATAGGAAATAAATGAGAAATATCTCAAATCGTTCAGTTTGAAACTTGTAAATTTCCACATACTTTCAGCTAGACCAGGGGTCTGTAACCTGCGGCTTCAGATCCACATGTGGCTCTTTTATCTCCCCATGGTGGCTCTCTGGATGAAGAAAAATAATAATGGAATTTTTTTTGGGATAATTTAAAATTTAGCTTCTATTTTAACAACATGCTAATGTTTTTGAATAAGTTTGTTTTCTGAGGAATTTTCTGCTATTTTGGAGTTCAGCTAGTAATTAAGCAACAAGCTAGCTTTTTTTTGATTTGGTCTCTTATTATTTTTTTTATGCTAATTTGGGCTAATATTTTAGCAATATGTTAACATTTTCAGCTAATTTGTTTTAGGCTAATTTTGAGTTAAGCTTTATATTTTAGCAACATGCTAAAATCTTTGGCTGATTTAATTTACAGAGAAATGTTACGCTCGTTTAAAGTTAAGCTAGTAATTAAGCAACAAGCTAGCTTTTTGCTACTAAAGTTAAAAACTTAAAAAAAAAAATCCCTTTTTAAGAAATTCTAGTTTCTTTTTATATAATTTTGTGCTTTTGTTGGCACCAAAAAGACATTATTCATATTTTATTAAAAAAACAAAAAGAAGGTTATGAATGCAAATCCAAATTTCTTAAAGGCTAACATGAGTCAATGCGGCTCCTTCTAGATTTAGATCAGTAGAAAACGAACCCGAATGGCTCTTTTACTCTTAAAGGTTGCCGACCTCTGAGTTAAAGAAACAATTCAAACTGTAAGAATGTTCAGTCACTGCTAGTTTTTATGGTAATTTCGAATTTAGCTTTATTTTAGCTACTTGCTAGCAGTTTTTAGCAAATTTAGACAAAATGTTAAAATATTTTCATAATTAGAAATGTTTACAGTTTTTTAGGCTAATTTGGAGTTTAGCTAATATTTCAACAATATGCTAACTGCTTTGGAAAAATTTGACATTTTTCCAGTTTTTTTGTAGCTAATTTGTCATTTTGCTTATATCTTAGCAAGCTTTAGGCTGTAGCACTTTTAGCTAGCTATCAAGTTACAGCATCTTTAGCAGCCACATTCATCTTACAGCATTCACACTAGAATTATTAGTTTTTGTAAACATTTGGTAAATTAGATCCATAGATAAGCTTCATTCCGGACTCGTAGTCCAATCAGTGAACAGGAACTGGAACACAACCATTAATGAGTGCCAAGAGTACACACGATCACTAAAAAGATGAATAAATAAAAATACAAAAGTAAAAATCTGCAGAAAATATTTTAAAAAGTTGAAAATACATTACTTAAAATCAGAAATATTTAAAAACCAAAATATAAGTGAATTCAGACGGGAGGGTAAGAAGGCAGCTCCTCCAGTGTTTTAATTGGAATCTTGAACAGTTTTACTGATAAATGTGGAAAGACAAAACACTACTAGGGGGTCAAAAACTTTTTTACAGCTGTAATACTTTGATTTATCCCCAAACAAAAATTTACTCAAATAACAAAACTTTACAAAGTTAAATCATGTGTTTCAGCAACAAGTTCAGCTTAAAAAATCATGTTTAGAAGATATTTGACATGATGTTAAGTACTAAATCTAAAACTAAAAATATTCAATGTGTCAAAGCTCAATTCCAGTTCATGTGTTGATCGTTCTGAGCTCTGCAGAGATCTTCATCTCATCCGCCTAATGTCGATCTGCTGCTTTACACCGAGGGACCCGCCCCTTAAACTGCACTTTAATTAAACCTTAAATCCCACATCTCATCTTTGAATATCTACTGATCAAAATTCTGTTTTGCAGAAAACATCTTTATTGTTTTAATGAGTCCCGTCCATGCAGCCTTGTCCCGCGTCTGTCTCATTCCACAGCGTTTGTTGTCCGCCTCATGTCAGCTGCTAATGGTTGAACAGCCAAAGACAGTTCGGTCTCGGTCAGTTTTTCTCTTGCAGCTCGGCTCTTTCATTCTCCAGAGACTCATTAGGCCAGCTGTGCAGTGGAATGTGTAAGTCTGTGGGCAGAGGATGCACTCGGCCTGGTCGGAGCTGTGAAGTGAGAGCTTGACATGCTCAGCAAAACCCCTGACAACCATTTAAATGGGAAAGATTCCTTTGAAACATATTCTCTGCGCTGATTTTAGACATATTCCACACTGTGGTCTGCCTATTGATCATCACCGCAGTTGGATACAAAGAAAAAAGTGATGTTATAATTAAAGTGTTGCTTTACATTTCTGTGTCGGCTCATTTTTCTGACCTTTTGCACTTGCTTATAATAAGGGCGGAACAATCTGTTGCCGAGTTCAGTTTATTTTTGATGAATTCAGACTTTCAGGATTTTATTTCCTGTTTTCTGCCGACGGCATCAAGGAGAGCTCTTTATAATGCTTCTAATCGCTTCGACAAAAGCGAATGAGCACTACTTTCAGGGTTGTTGAATGTTAAGTTCATATTTTTTAACCCTTTAACTTCTCCTGGTTTCAAACAAAGAAAACATTTCATCATTTCTGGATTCATCAAACCTTTTTTTTTGTATCTTTTCTTCTGTGAAGCACCAAATCCCTGCCTGAGAATGCAGTGTGAATTCATGTGTCTGCTCAACCCGACGGGAGCTCGGTGCACCTGCCCAGAAGGGAAGGTGTTGGTTAATGGCACCTGCGGAGACGTCAACACCTCAGGTAAGCTTCAGAATTAGCTTTAGATTTAATATGAAAACTTCTTTTCTTGTAATTAGAATTGCAGCGCATGTTTTAATATTAACTGTTATCTCAGTAAACAAAAGAAATAGAAACAAACGAGCAGATTCTCTGGCTTAGACGTCAACGGAGAGGCGTGGACTTCAGCTCTGTTGAGTTATATGCTCACATATCCCAAAATGCAACAGTGCAACATCAATCTGGCAATCCCAACCACCGTGCATATAAATGGGGAGTTGGCATGATGTGGTTTTTATCCTAACTCGGGAGACGTGGTATAAAAATGTGTAACTTGACAAGATTATATGTGTACTTAAAATCTGACAAACTACATTTTTAAAACTTTAAAATCCTAACTTTTTAACATATTGATGAAGTAGATGTATAACATTACCTGTGATAATGCTTGTGTGAATTCTGTAAGGTGAATTTGGCCGTGAAGATGCTGGAATTGATATCTAAAAATGCTGAAGTTAATAGCCAGCTAAAAAATAAGCCTAATAACTAGATTAGCCTTATTAGCCTAAAATAAGAAAAAAAACAGTTAGCCAAAACATCTAGAACATTTAAAAAAATAGCTGAACCTTAAAAAAGCCTAAAAAACTGAAAAAAGCTTAATTTAGCCAAAACCTCTAGTATGTAGCTGAAATATTAGCTAAAAGCCAAAATAGCCTTAAAAATCTTAGTTAATGTTTAAATTGTCCAAAAAAATGTAAATCTTTAACATAATTATGAATAATAAAAATGAATATTATTCCAGATTAAATCAACTTAAACCTTATATAATTTTAATATTTTACTCTATATAATAACATATTTTGTCAAATTATACAAATTAGAAATGAGCACAAGATAACATTGGGTCATTAATAACAATGAAATAAAATAATCTGGAGGGCCGGATAGAATTACTCAGAGGGCCGGATCCGGCCCCCGGGCCTTGACTTTGACATGTGTTCTACAGGAACAATTTGGGTCCAAAATGAGTTTCCTCGAGATTCTCAGGCTTTAAATAAACCCAAATAATCTTTATTTTCTGGTGGTTTAAAAACTAAAACATTAATCAACCTTATGTTTCTGTGTACATTTTGCTAAATCAAGATTATTTTTTATTTGATTACTTGAGATCAAACATGTATTTTGTTGATTCAGTTTCCAATGGGTTAAACCTGTTAGTAATTAACCGATCTTAAGAAAAACAAGGAAATATGTTACCTATTTGAAAAAAGCTTTTAATACATTATTTATTCATTCTAACTAATAATTCAGGCTTTTCTACATTTTCGCTAAATCTTCCATTTCTATTTTAAAACTATTTTTCTGTCTAAAATGTTGGTTAGTTTGTATTTTTTGGTAAATTTTGTAAATCACTAAACCCTTTAATAATTACATATTGGAAATTATTCTTTGTATCGCAGAACTTTTTTTTGTTTTTAATTCTTTATTAATAAATAGCAGTATTTTTATTTAGCTTTTTTTTTTCATTTTTCGGGGGGTGTTTCCTCCACTGTGACTCGTTTTTGCCTTTTTTCACTGTAATGTTTTTATTTTTTGTTTGTTTCTTTAATGAGATGTCTGTGTGGATTAGGGCTGCCACGATTAGTCGACTAATCGATGACTAATCGATGACTAATCGACTATTAAAATAATCGACAACTAATTTAATAGTCGATTAGTCGTTACTTTATATTGTATGAAGTCAGATTGTAGTAAAGTTGAAAGTTATAATAGCATTCTGCTAGCTTTTTGGAATATTTTGGCATTTATTGAGGTTTTTTAGGCTATTTTGGAGTTTAGCTAATATTTCAGCAGCATGCTAGCTATTTCGGCTAACTTTAGCTTTTTTACGTTTTTTAGGCAATTTTTGAGTTTAACTTATATTTCAGCTATATGCTAGCTGTTTTGACTAATATAGTATTTTTCTGTTTTTTTAAGGCTAATTTGGAGTTTAGCTAATATTTCAGCAGCATGCTAGCTATTTAGACTAACTTAAGCTTTTTTAAGTTTTTTTAGGCAATTTTTGAGTTTAGCTTATATTTCAGCTATGTGCTAGCTTTTTTGGCTAATATAGGATTTTTCCGTTTTTTTAAGGCTAATGTGGAAATTAGCTAATATTTCAGCAGCATGCTAGCTATTTAGGCTAACTTTGGCTCTTTTTATTTTTTGGCTAATTTGGCATTTAACTAATATTTTAGCTGGTTATCAACTTCAGCATCTTTACATCCACTTTGGCCATGAACAGGTTAGTCAACTAATCGGAAAAAATAATCGGTGATTAGTCGACTATTAAAATAATCGTTTGTGGCAGCCCTAGTGTGGATCTGGTCTTATTTTTCTGGATTCTTTGTAAATCACGTGTGTACAGAGGAAGTCATGTTTAATGAGGTTTTCTGTCGTACAGGTGAGCTGTGCCGCCCCCCCTGTGAGAATGGAGGACGCTGCCTGGCCAATGAGAAAGGAGACTGGCGTTGCTACTGCTGGCCCGACTTTTCAGGGGAGCGCTGTGAGGTCAACCACTGTACCGACTACTGCCTAAACGGAGGGACCTGCATGGGCTCGCCGCTGGGTAAGCCTGCCGAGAATTCTCCTGTCAAAACTCATCTGAGCTTTCTATTCAAGGGCTGCAGGTAATCAGAGAACGCGGCTCCACTCTTCATTGGTATTCATATAAGTGAGATGTATGTGTTTATGATGTTATCGTTTGGAAATCCAAGTATCCAGGTGTATGAATGCCTGCTTGAAATATGGTTTTCTGGCATTTATATTCAGAAAAACCTGTGAAAGAACAATCTTTCAACTCAGCTCTCTCTCAGGTTCTCCTTCATGACGGCTTCTGGAAAAATACAGGGAAATATTTAAAAATGTTGAAATGTCAGCTGTAGGATGTACAGTCGTGAAGTTTGGATGACATCTGTTGTTTCCAGATCAGTGGCCTTGTGAGATTGGAAGGTTGTGGGTTCAAATCCCAGCTGAGTCATACCAAAGAGTCCAAAAATGGGACCCTGATTGGGGTGGTAAACTACCAAATGGTTCCTGAGTGCAGCTGTGTCTGCAGCTCACCGCTCCCCCAGGGGAGAGAACGACTTTCACACACCAAGATGACGACTGATGGGACTTTAACATACAGAATTAGACATTTTAAAAGATTTAACTGCAAAACGTGAAAATGAAGAAGAAATTAAAAGTCTTTATTTAACCAGGAAGTCCCATTGAGATGAAGAAATCTCTTTTACTAGAGAGTTCTGGAAAACAGAGATGAAGTAGTAACTGAGCAGGAGGTCTAAAAAACCACAACGTTGGAGAACGTTCTCTATATCTTGTTTGGACGTAAAAGCTCTGAGTCTCTCTATATGACCAAGATTGTAAAAGGGTTGTCAGACCTTACATCAAAGATGCAAAATGGATCATACCAATTATTCTAACTTGAGTTCTGTTGTCTTCGGTCCTCTGAAGAGTGTTGGTAAAATTTTTCTTTTGTTGTTTCCAAATCATCTAATATTTGAAAACTGATGGAGGTTTAACAGACTTTAGGAGTTTAATAGAACATGTTGGTTTGATAAAGTCATGTAAAACTGAGAGTCATCTGCATAAGTTGTGACTTCAAACATTATTACAGCGTATGATCTAATCCTAGAATTACACTGGTCCGTCTGCAGTGCGTCTTTGTCGTGTTGCGTGAGGAGACCGTCTCACAACCGGTCTCCCCCCCCCGACTCCCGGAAAAGTGGTTTGTCCTGCCACTTCTGTGTTATCAACGTCCAAAACTTTAGCAATCATGCTCCATACCCTCTCTTTCCTGACTGAATCCTCATAAAATGCTTGTTTTTGTCATTAATGGTGTTGTCTTTGGACTTCTAAAAATAATTTTTGTCACCCATGGCGTAAATGGACGCTGGTGTTGTCCGTAAACGTGCGTTATCGCGTAAATATAAAACACAGTTTTTGTAAAGTTTTATTTTGAAAGTACAATGGAAGTTTTTATTCTGAAACCCAGACCTGTTTCCCTTTTCTCCGTCTTTTTGTTGCAACATTGATGCATCAACGAACAGGAAATAGAACTCCTGCGTAAAGCTTTAGTTGGAGGCGATCTAAACATTCCAATTGATAAATGAACGTTCTGTTTTTACGTGTCGATGCAACGGAGACGCACCGCAGACGGAAATCAGCTGGTTAGAAGGATACATTTACAAGTCCAAAAATGGAACCCTGAGGAACTCCACACACCATTCTGCTCTTAAATTTACGATCAGCATGGAAACATTTGTGCAAATTTGTGCAAAACATGGGCTAATTCAATGTAAAATTGTTCACCGCGCCCATCTGACCAAGGTTAGACTTGCTAAAATTTATAAAGAGGTTGACCCGACCTGTGACAGGTGTCATCAGGCACCAGCAAATCACACTCACATGTTCTGGTCCTGTCCTGTTTTATGTTCTTTCTGGGAGGACATTTTTAGATCGCTATCTGAAATCACAAATCAAATGATAGAACCAAATCCCATAACCGCTATATTTGGTGTACCTCCATCTACCCTCTGGTCCAAATCATATGCAACTTTTCTATCGTTTGTTACATTGATTGCAAGACGTCTGATTCTGCTTAGGTGGAAGTCCTCTAGCCCTCCTTCCCACACAATGTGGATTAAAGATATCATTAAGCTCATGGGTCTTGAGAAGATCAGATGCACTCTAAAGGGATCGTTACTCAAGTTCTATAAAATATGGGACCCTTTTCTGACCTACATTAGAAAGCTGAACATCTCACTAATTTCAGAGTGACTTGTGGGTTTTAATGGCAAAAGATAGACGTTTCCACAGCATTTTTAGTGTCTTTTAATGTGTAATTTTATTTATTTATTTTTTATTTCAATTTTTAAAATTTTTATTTATTTATTTATTTTTATTTATTTATTTATTAAATTTTTTTTAGGTCTGTACAATAAACAATAAACAGTTTTTGAAGAAAAAAAAATTTAGTTTGGCATAAGGTGTGCACACATATTAGTTTAGTGTAGCTTCTAATTTAAACTAAACAATGTGACAGTGATAGAACCTGTGAGCTACAGAACCAGCCGTCTGCTGGAGGTCACAGAGCAGCAGAGTCACCATCCATTCTTTCATAGTCGCAGCAGAAAAAGCTCTCAAAGCCACTTTTCTCATCATTTCAGTAGAAATAATCCCATCAAGCTTTTATTGTGGAGAAGGAAACAATAAAAGCAGCTGTAAACTTTATTGTATATCCAGACAGACTGGAGGCTGCTGCTGATTATCAGAGTTAAACAACTTGATGGTTTTTATGCAAGAACACAATCTTTTAGTTGAGTTTGAACGGCTGATAAAAGTCAAACATGCAGCTGTTATTGGGACTCATGAAGAGGCTGAACCGAAAATGCAAAAGGATTTGACCGGATTTGGGGGCGGAGCCGTTTATCACCACAATAAAAACGCAGAGTGAATGTTTCACCAGAGAGGAGCTCTTTGGAGGGGGCTGGACGGAATTCAAGAAAGATGTTTTTACATTGGTTTAGTCTTTTGGAGGTGCCATTTGTCTTATCTACATAATATACAGTCTAAATAAACAAGTAACTGAATAGGCAGACGTTTATGAAGCCCAGTAGATGCCTATCCTTTAATGTCCATGCTGATCAGTTTGACAAACCAATAAAGATACAATAAAAAAAAACATTTACAAAAATATAGAAGTTTATCATATCCTTTTACACATATTGTTATCATTTATTCATTTACATTTTAGGTTGTTTTTTATTTTTTTTTATTGGAAAAAAGTACTTTATTTTAATGAATCACTCAGTTCATTCAATACTTTCACATCAAGAACTGAAACACATCTCGACCGTAACATTAAAATGAACTTTAACCTGTTCAAAGTATTAAAGATCTCTTCAATTATACTGAATTAATTAATAATATCTGTATATTTTTGGTATAAAATTAACAAAACTGTATTATGAACAATGTCCTTTAATTTCAAACTTTTAGTTAAACTAAATTTTAAAAAATTGTTGGTTGACAATCACCTGCCTTATTAACTATTCTAAGAGCTTTTTTTGTGATTAAACCAAATATTCAATTATATTTTTTCCTGCTTTTCCCCAAATCTCTGCACAATATGAAATATACGAGGGATTAATGAACAGGAAATAAGATACAAATCTTTTGATTTAATACATCGCTTATTAGATCTAGAAACTTTGTGTTTTATATAATTTATCATCAGTTATTACACTTATAAACTTCTTTACACATTGAATTTATTGGCCATTTAGATATTAATTTGATATTTCCTACTTTTCTATTGCCAGAAAAAAATCATACATTTAGAAAGAATGACCTGAATGTTTCCTGTTTGAAAAACTTCCTGCAGTTAGAAAATGATAACATTTAAGATGTATGGTAATGTACCTTTAAATGATGGAGTTGAATAAAATGAATCCAGCATCAGAAGTTTTAAAGTAGCTTAATATAAGCTGCGTTGCCAGATTGGATAGTTTTGATTCTGACTTTGTGGGCAAAAAATGTTTTGTGCAGGTTTGGTGGGTTTTTCTTTCATATCATATCTTGATTTCTAAAATATATTGTTTTAAAATTATTATTTTTATTTGTTTGGTTGTGTTTTTTTTTTGTTGTAATCTTTATTATATTTTTTGCTGTTTGATATGTTGATACGTATAAACTTATAAATATACATAAGTTAATTAAGTTGATTTCTCCTTCATACCTTGACCTGTTTTATTGACAATGTTCTCCATTTTCCAAATTGTGTTTTATTCATTTTGCATTGTTTTGTTTCTTCTGCTTTGTCATTGTTGAACAACGCTGAACAAAAACGATTTTCTGAACAGTTATTACACTTTATGTTTTACCCTAAAACACTTTCAATATAAAAGTTACACTTTTACTTTTTCTGAGTAATTTTTTTTTTTCAATCTTTATTTAAAAACATTGAGGAAATTATGAAACATTACATTCAAATTCACTTCGGGCCAGTTTTTTCTTTTTTTTTTTTTCTAACAATTTAACTAAACGTCTAACAAGAAAAGGAACAGTGGATGCATTATTAGGGAGGAAAAAACAAAAAAAAAACAATGTGGAGGTCAATGGTCCGTTTTTTCTGGGTAATTTTTAACCCATATTTTATATCTAATAAAAAGTATTTCTCACAAAAAATAGTTCAAAATATGACAACACATGACAAATTAAAGTCGTTTTTTTTTTTTTTTTACTGTGTATTATGGGACAAAATGGAAAATAAATACATGAAGATCCTAAAAACAGGCTTGAAAATAAGAAGAAAAAAATCCTATAAAATAAATAATGATACTGGAGATTTGGCCTTTGGTTCATCCATTCCTGGGACACGTGAGACACTCAGAAAAATACCACATATTGAAATTCGCGTGAATGCTTTTGCTCGGGTGAAAACCACCCAGCGACAGTGCTCGAGGGTTAACCTCGATCTATCAATCCAGATTATTAGATCAGCATCTGGAATTAAAAAACTCAAAGGATGATTGAGAGTGAAAGAGGTTTTGAATGGCTTCTTGGCTCATCCTGCCTCCATCGGTTTCTCTTTGAGTTGTTATGTCAGCAAAAAAGGAGATAAAGGATCTTTTTAGGTAGATTTGACGTCAAGTTAAGAGAAATGTCTGGTTGGATTATTTTAGTATTTTTTTTAACTGCATTTAACTCTTGTCATTTATTAAAATGAATGTAGAAAGCTCATTTGAGGTAATATTGTGATGTATTTACTTTATAGTTACTCAAATTGGTTGTTTTTATTGTTAATATGAATATTAAAATCTATTTTTTTTAATAAAACATTTGATTCATTTTAAGGAAAAAGAAAGTATGAAGGTTCCAGGTAGTATTTGCATTTACCTGGGATAGTAATTAGGTATGTGGGCCGTGGTGGAGTCAGAGCAGTTCTTATTACTGTCAGCTTCCAGGCCCTCCCACCTGGGGGGCTCAGCACCGAACAGACAGATTTGCTGATGTGCTCAGCAGGCAGCTCAGCTGACAGACACAGCGGACGCTCCTCTGGACATTTATTTGCAAACCTGAGACGTACCTGCCTGTTCAGGAAGTATCTGCAGCCGCAAAGTTTCAGGGAAAAAATATTCAACTGCTGCATATTCCGTTCAGCAAATCTGACCTCTTTGTGTTTTTATTTATTTAAACTTTCCCTTTCCCCACTAGTTGTTGAATTTTAAAATATTTTATTGAAATGCTCTTCTTCTTTTTTTTTCGGTTTTGCGCTCTCCAGTGTGTGCATGGGGTGGGGGGTGGGGGGGGGGGGAGTCTGTCCCTGTTGTTGTCAGTCTGCTGACGGCTCTCCTGTCCTTTAGGATTTGCTGTGGCAGACTTGTTTGTTTTTTGAGGAGTTTCGGGTGACGAGTGGATGATTGGGATGATTGGGAATGCAGCCGTGCACATCGCACGGGTCAGAACCGATCGCTGCGTGTAACCTCACACTTTAAATCCAAATGAACAGTGGACCGTATGCAGTTCGGAGAACATCCGTTAAAACCCAGTTCAATAAAATCCTGTTTTTAGCATGTTCTTGTAGGATTTTTCTCATTATGGAAGACAAAATTAAGAACACAATTACATTTCTGAGTGTGAATCACAAAATCACGCCATTGGAAAAACCTGCAGCTGTGATTTCAGTGCTACGGTTGACGGAGCAATTCACTTTAGTTTTATTTATGTAGTTCAATATTATAATACAGTTGTCTCAATGGGGGTCACACCAGTAACTGTATGAAAACTTTTTGATTTTTGGGCCACACAAGGGTCGAACCAAAAGCAGATCCGCCTCATAAGAGAAAACGAAACAACAATATATTTCTCATTATATGAAGAACAATATATTTATAGTATATTCCATATATTAAAGAAATAATTATCAGTATATTGAAATATGTTGAAATATTCCAACTATTACCATTTTTATATTGAAAAATACTGATCCATGTATTGTGATATATTGTTTTATACTGAAATATTCCATATATATATATAGATATATTTATACTGAAAAATATGTTGCCTATTCATATATGGCAATACATTAAAAAAATATAGGACTAAATGACTGAAATATTGAGATATATTAATTTATTAATATATTACTTAATATATTGGCAATATATCTTTTTATATATTTTCCAATGTATTTTTGTTTCATAAGGCAAAAAACATGGAATACAGACAAAGAAATGCTAATTTTGGTTAAAAAATAATATCATTTGAAACAGAATATTTTAGATTTTTTCTTTCTAAAGTAGGATTTTTTTTGCCAACTTCATCAATGGGATGAGAAAAAAATAAAGTTATAGAAATGTTGTGTTCACTGGATGATCAGAAAAATCCAACACACACCTTAGAACAAACATGTATTGAACACTCTAAAACTACATTTTAAAAACTTTTTAACATAACTATAAATACAAACAGGCAGAAATATTACTCCTGAATAAATCAACCTAAACTTCAATAACTTTCAATATTTCATTCTTTATAAAAAATATATTTATTTAAAATTATACAAGTTACAAATAAGCCCAAGATAACATCGGGTCATTAATAACAATAAAATAAAATGATCTGGAGGGCCGGGTAGAATTACCCAGAGGGCCGGATCCGGCCCACGGGCCTTGACTTTGATGAATGTGCCCTAAAGGGACTTGAAGTTAAGAGAAAACAAAAAAATTCCAGTATTGAAGTAAATAAAAAAATAATAAATTCTGGTTACTAGCAAAATGTTTTATGACTTCATATTTAGATTTTTTTCGGTTAGTATTTAGTATCTGCTGAGCATCAGTTACTAACCAGATTTTTTTTTTTTACTTCAATGTTCCTTTCCTCTGTAGAAAGTATGCATGGACTTCAGAAAAACAACAAATCTTTCAAAAAAAATAATAAATAAATAAAGACAGGAATGCAGAATAACTTTCTGAACCTTGA
Source organism: Oryzias javanicus (assembly GCA_003999625.1). Lineage (NCBI taxonomy): Eukaryota > Metazoa > Chordata > Actinopteri > Beloniformes > Adrianichthyidae > Oryzias > Oryzias javanicus. Next base: position 191,645 of record CM012457.1, on the reverse strand, counting down.
CAGAGCTCAATGCTTCTACATTGAGTAGTAATAATGAGACACAATAATTAGGATTATCAATTAAATTTATTCTAGTTTGGTGGGCCAGATTCAGTTCAGCCCCCGGAGATAAAGAAGAAGAAACCTCAGGGGTGTCCATATGAAGGAGAGATCCTCTCTTTGGACGGTCAGGTGATGTCCCGGGACTGTTGAAGAAGAATTAGCTTCTCTAACTTTACATGTTTGAATAGTGTAGTAGATGGGGGAGGGGTGAGCCAGAGGCGAGGTCCATGGCCAGGAACAACACGTGAATCGCACTGCACCAAACAGAGGATAGAGCATCCAGGAGAGAACGTGAAGGGAAACGGGGGCTGGCTTACCCCACGCCAACACTCCCGCCCACAACTCAGAACTGAATTTCTGATGCAGAAACTACGTCTTAGAAAAGTTTTAGATTTTGGCTAAATTAAAATGAATATAGTGCTTTGACAATAGATCAGAAGATGATTGGATCAGACAGAATTGGTGCATGCAGACCTTGTTCTCGTCATGTTTTAAATTCCTCGTTTTTGTATTTTAGGAAAGCCTACATGCCGATGTCCTCTCGGGTTCTCCGGTCCTTTTTGCGAGCGGAGGATTTGTGACAACTACTGCTTGAACGGCGGCACGTGCGACGTGACGGAGGGGAACCAGCCCGTGTGCCGCTGTATGGCCGAGTACACCGGAGACCGCTGTCTTTACCGTGAGTTCATCACAACATCTCGTTCAATCTTTCTCCACAAAGTCAATACTCTCCCACTCGGTAACCTTCTGCAAATGAGGGATGTCTTTTCCTTTGCAGAGTTAGAGAGGGAAACAATTTCAGATTCACATCATTAGTATGTTCCCACTGCGTGATGTTTTCATCTGTGGCTAAGATGTAATTTGATCTGGGTAATTAAGTCCCATTAAAGCGCTGTAAACTCATTTCTAACCAGCTGTAACTGCGTTCAGAGCTGCACTCTCACCCCTCTACTCGCCTTTTTCTCCAATACTCAACAGACATATGTCATCACTACTGCGTGAACTCCAAAGCCTGCACCTTATCCAGCAGCGGCTACGTGGAGTGTGTGTGTCCCACCAGGTTTGAAGGCAACAAATGCGAGGTGGACAAGTGTCTCCGCTGCCACGGGGCTCCCTGCCTCATTAATGAGGAAACGGGGGACGTGGTTTGCAAGTGAGTGCTTGCTGTTCTTGTCCATCATTCCTGTTGTCTGTTCTCTCACAGAGGAGCATTCATTAACCGGAGCGCTCTCAGTTCAGGCTCCGGCTGCCGTACCCACAGGCTACCGGCGCGTCGAATTGATTTGATTAGATCTGAAAAATGTATTTGGGGCCAGAAAGTCTGCAGCAGATAATATCATCTTTTCACCTTTACATAAATTATGCATATGTTTGACGAAATCACCAAGGACTTATTTTCCTTTTGTAAAAGTTCAGGGAGATATATATATTTTTTTCTTGCTTGTAACTAGAGTCAATTATTTCTCCCCCCCTCCAGCTGCACAAATGGCAGAATAGCACCGAGCTGTCAGCTGTGTGACGGATATTGCTACAATGGAGGTACTTGTCACCTGGACCCTGACACCAGCCTGCCTTTCTGTCAGTAAGTCCCCGCATAATGGCTGAAAGAGGAAAATACTGAATGTTCACCCTGGCTTGTTTTTTTTTTGTTTTTTTTATGAACAAAAATGATGATGAAATAGATTTTTATTGATTCAGGAAATGAAAATACTTTCTTTTATTTCTTCTGGAGAGAAATTAATTGGAGGAAGCGTTTGGCGATAGTGTCAGGACACTTCAAGGTTTATCACAGAAAAAAAAAAAAAAGTCTTTTGGAGCAAATTTTTATCAAAAACAACAAAAAAAGAAAAATAAAGTTAATCGATTTTAAAAAAAAAGTGCCATACTTTATGGACTACAAAAAAAAAATACTCTCACTGTGTTTAAAACCTACGGAGCCCCTAAAGGGACATCGAAAAAAAAAAAATAATAATAAAGTTTAAAAAAAAATTAAAGGAAAAAAAAAAAAACAATTACGACTTACTAACTCGTGGTCACACGACTACTAATCGTGGCCACGACTTACTATCTCGTGGCCACGACTTACTAACTCGTGGCCACGACCTTACTAACTCGTGGCCACGACTTACTAATCGTAGGCGGACGTACTTACTATCTCGTGGCACGACTTTACCTATCTCGTGGCCACGACTTAGGATATGATACGCAGTCAGCCCATTCAAAACAACGGAGCGGCTGTTTAGGTTTCGTTTTGATCACGTGGTCGGATGTTTAGGTTTCTCCGGATCAGGTGACTGATCACGTGACTTTTGAGTTTCTGCCGATTCTGTCTTACAGCCGGCTAACAATATGGCGGTAGATCCACTACTTTTGGTGTGAAAATCCCTCAGAAAAAAATAATTTTGTGGACTAATCTTTATTTTGGTAATATTTCTAGCGAGAAATACCCGTTACTATCACGACATGCATTTATTTTGGACATACAGTTCGTAGTTTGTCTGTTTTGCTTGACTTTCGGGCTCAAAAATCGTAAAACAGCAACGTCTGGGGTGCACGGAACAATCACGGAACCGGGCGATCAGCAGGATTTGGGACCCGACCCGCATCGGTGCCGGGTCAAGGTTAGGGTTAGGGTAGGTTCGGAGAACCCGCCCGGAACCTTTTTAAATCGGGCCCCGAATGACTTCTGTAAAGCTAGAATGTGTTCAGTCTGACCACTTCCGGTCCAGGAGACGGTCAAACGTGATCCCGAAACGAAGAGTATCAAGCATCAATAATGTTTCTTTAATTTCTGCCTCATAAACAAACACAAATGTCGGTTATTTTAAGTGACAATAACGAGGGAGGCTTTCAGACAAAATGAAGAAAGATAAACACATAAAGTCACGTGATCCGGAGAAACCTAAACATCCGACCACGTGATCAAAACGAAACCTAAAAGCTGCTCCTGTTGTTCTGAATGGGCTGCAACTGCGTATCATATCCGTAAGTCGTGGCCACGAGTTAGAATTTTTTTTTTTTTTTTTTACTTTAATTTTTTTTTTTACTTTATTTTTTTTTTTTTTTTTTGTTCGATGTCCCTTTAGGGGCTCCGTAAAAACCTGTACAAGGAGGAAATTGGAAATCTATTTCAAAAGCCAACTATCTACTTTCTCTTTTTCTCTTTCTCAAACGGCCATTGTCCGCTGTGGTTAAATTGAAATTCTCCGCTTACGAATTCCAGAGGATGGAATCAATCTCTATGCAAATGATCCCGTCTTATTCGATGAGGTTAACAGATCCTGATAATGCGGTTTATTATTTGCTCCAAAGACCAGAAATTATGTGTGATGATGGATATGCTGATGTCAAGAAATCATAAAGGTTGACCTTAACACTCTAAATGTAAATGTATATTTTATGATATGATACACGGAAATCACAAGGCTAAGTTGCGTCATAGTGAGTCTTACATTAATAATAAACTGCTGGGTTTGTAAAAAAAAAAAAAGAAATGAAAAAGCCCTGCAGGAAAATATCTGAGGTGAGCTTGAAAAAAAAAAAAAAAAAAAAAAAAAAAAGCTCCCATGTGAAACGTTTCCCCCCAGAGATCACAGGAACTTTGTCGGCCAGTTAGATAAATATCTCTCATCAGTCAGCTCTGTTTTTGTTTGCTTCACTCCTGCAGCTGTGATCGTTGTTCATCCTAAAAAACTGCATCTTTTAAGAAGAGCGGATGCAGCTGATGCTGAAAAAAGTTGCGGATCTATACGGCCTGACCTTAAATGATCTCGTTAATCAATTTTTCTTCCACCTTGTACGGGGTCATAGTCATGATGATGCAACAGATTCGGGTTGCGCTCTATTAGAATTAATTTTATTCAAAAATTGACACTGAGATACATAAGTTGACATTTCACAATTCAAAACTGTTCTCCAAAACAAAAAAATGTTACAAAAACATAATTTTTCAAATTTAAAATTAATCAAATCCAGGATTTCTGCATAAATCTGGAATTTTTTAAGCTCTGAATTGTATTTTTATACATTTTAATATATCTCAAAAATGCAAAAGAACATTTAGATAAATGTTTTACAGACGCTGAGGTCAGGGTATCTACTTTTCCATCCCATCTGCAGCTTTCCATCAGTTTGTTTGAAAACATGCAGAATTTTTGGAAGAAAAGTATAAAATTGCCAAATTACAGTTCATTTTCTGTTGAATATTAATTCTAGGTGAATATTTGGTGCCCACATGTTTTTTTATGGAAAATAATAGAATAATTAGATATATAAAATTAACTGTGATACTGCAAGTGTGAATGCTGTAAACTGAATGTGACTGCTAAAGACGCCAGAGCAGTTAGATGGAAATGCTAAAGCTGAAAGCTTGCTAAAATATTAGCAAAATGCATGTCTAAATTAGAAAAAAACAGCTAGCATATTACTAAAATGTTAGCCTAAATACACATTAGGCAAAAAACTGGAAACATGTATAAATTAGCACAAATAAAATGGCTAGCATAAAGCTAAAATATTAGCTAAATTCTAAATTAGCCAAAAAAAAGGAAACATGTTTAGCAAAAAAAATAAATAAATAAAAGAAATTGGAAGCATGTCTAAATTAGCCAAAAATAGCTAGCTTAAAACTAAATGTTATCTTAACTCCAAATTAGGCAAAAAAAATGGAAACGTGTCTTAGTTAGCAAAAAAAAAAATACAGCTAGCATAAAACTAAAATGTTGACTTAACCAAATTAGGCAAAAAAATGGAAACATGTCTAAAATAGCAAGAAACAGCTTGCATGTTGCTAAAATGGTACCTTGCTCTAAATTAGCAAAAAAAAAAAAAAAAAAATTGGACGCACTTTTAAAATTAGAAAAAACAGCTAGCATGAGACTAAAAACATCAGCTAAACTCTAAATTTGCAAAAAAAAAATGGAAACATGTCAAAATTTGCCAAGAACAGCTAGAATAATGCTTGAATGTTAGCTCAACTCAACGATAGGCAAAGAAAACTGGAGACATTTCTATATTAGCAAAAACAGCTAGCATTATGTCAAAAAAAAGCTAAATATGAACTTTCCCTATGAAGCCAGTTTTTGCTGAACATTTAAAAGTTTAAATGAAGTCTCTAACTCAGACTGCTCTCAGCACTCAAGGTAATTGAGAAAATCTGGTCGATTTTCAAAATAAAAGACTTCTGCCTCATTAAAGACGAAAAAAAAATGGAGACATGTCTTAATTACCAAAAAAATAAAAATAAATAAGGCAAATTGGAAACATGTCTAAATTAGAAAAAAAAACAGCTATCTTAAAGCTAAAATGTTGACTTATCTCCAAATTAGGCGAAAAAAAAATGGAAACATGTCTTAATTAGAAAAAACAAAAAAAAAAAAAAACAGCTAGCATAAAATTAAAATGTTGGCTTAACTCCAAATTAGGCAAAAAAAATGGAAACATGTCTAAAATAGCAAGAAACAGCTTGCATATTGCTAAAATGTTATCTTGCTCTAAATTAGCAAAAAAAAAAAAAATTGAAACACTTTTAAAATTAGAAAAAACAGTTAGCATGAGGCTAAAAACATTAGCTAAACTCTAAATTAGCAAAAAAAAAAAAAAAAAAAAAAGGAAACATGTCTAAATTTGCCAAAAACAGCTAGAATAATGTTTAAATGTTAGGTCAACTCAACAGTAGGAAAAGAAAACTGGAGACATTTCTATATTAGCTAAAACAGCTAGCACTTACCCTATGAAGCCAGTTTTTGCTGAACATTTAAACGTTTAAATGAAGTCTCTAACTCAGACTGCTCTCAGCACTCAAGGTAATTGAGAAAATCTGGTCGATTTTCAAAATAAAAGACTTCCGCCTCATTAAAAAAAAAAAAAAAAGGGGGGTCCACGGACCGGTACCGATCCACGGCCCAGTGGTTGGAGATCATTGCTCTAGCTGACAGTTAATGCAGAAGTTCACATGTTTCAAAGATCACAAAGCTTTTGAAGGATCTGAGCGATGTCTCATTCATTTCCTACGGGGTATATCCTGCTCAATATTTCAAACACTATGAAGTTTAATAATACCAAAAGTACAAGCAGGTTGAAATTGAGTTTTTATGTGAGCAAAAATGTATGGAAAGGAGCTTGAGAATCTCTATAGTGTGAATGCTGTATATGTCTGTCTGTTTTTCTAGGTAATGATTATTATTCATTTTTATTTGTCTCCATAAATGCTAGAAAAAGTCCTGTCCATCTTTTTTTCTGAATATGAAAGTCACATTTTAACCTCAGAGTTTTGCAGATGTCAGCATCGTAACAGTCTTTTTTTGCAGATGCCCCCATGAACCCGGAGAGCCCTGATGTTGACTTGTTTTCATGACTATTTTGCTGATTTTTTTTTTTTTTTGACTCCCACCTGCTTGTAGCTGAAGCTGCTGAAAGGATGTAGTGTGTCAGTCTCCATTCATGCGACAATCAAGTATTCAACAGCATACATTCTCTGCGCCCTTTTATCACTCCAAACACAATGTTTTGCAGCTGCACATCAGGGTTCAAGAACCAACGTTGTGATGAGCTGGCCAACCCCTGCGATTACTTCTGTCAGAATGAGGGGATGTGCACATTAACAGCTCTTAACAAACCTCGCTGCAAGTAGGTCCCTCTCACCTCTCCAGCTGTTTTCAGAGCCCACTCACCTCCGCACATGAACCCACCTCCACTTCATCCAAACTCATTTCAGCCTCGGTTCAGACAGCAGACCCGGGGCCTTCTTGTAGCAATACACTATGTAATAAGTGCCAGAGGAATACCTTAAACCAGACGAGGATATTCACTGACAAGACTTTTGCTTGTTGGTTTGATTGTTGACTAAAAAATATTCTTGTTTACAATAAATAGATAAGACAACATGGTCAAAGGGTGGGATCAGTTCAATTGTATTTTCAGTAAAGTGTGTAACTTTTAAAAGCAATAAGTGCAGTGTGCAATAATGAGGAGAAGCAGCCTAACTTTAGCCTTACGGGTGGATACAGACTGTCTTTGAATGAAAAATGAGCAAACCTGTATGGGATACACATGAAATATCAATGGCATAGACTGCTTGGTGAATCAGTAGAGAGAAACAGGTTCTAGCAAACATACAACTTCCAAGGCCAAGTGAGCGAAGTGTAGGTGAGACGCAGGTGTGTCGTTTTCAAACCCCTCAAATCCAACAGATTGCACAAGGAGCCAATGAGTGCCAATCGTGATCAATACGTGCTCCTTGAGGGTTCCTTGGCTGTAGGCGGAGCTAAATGAGGTTGTTAGACAAAGGGTAGTTTGGTTGGATGTCCTGAAGATTTCCTCCCTACACATTCTCAGTCCCAACTCGCCAAATATGGATGTATGGTTCGGCCCCAATGGGCAGAACTGGCTCAGGTCAAGGGGGATAACCAAAAATGGGGCAATAAAAAAAAAAACTGGACACTAGTGAAAAAAAGGAACAGTTTATTAAAAATAAGGAAGAAACTGTATCCTGAAAAGCAAAAGAGAAAAACAAATAGTGTGGTGCTTAAAACAAAAAGACAATCCAAAGTGAACCGGAACCTTGGCCAAACCTAAAATAAGTCATGGAGACAGCTCTCTGCTAACGGCGGCCTAACAAAAACTACCTAAAGAAAACAAACAAACAAACAAAGCCCGCAAACTAAGACTACCAAGGTTCAAACTAAAATAACAAATCCCAGCAGTGTAAGACTGCTGAGGACAAAGAGGGAAAGAGAGGACAAAACAAACCCCACATAACCAGCAGTTGCCAATTAAGGCACATTGGCCACACCTGCCAGGTAAGCAGAAGAGACGTAACTGACCCCCCTCACTTACTGATGTTTGGATGTCCCAAACTCAATATTTTTTGAGGCACTGACTGCTGGGTTCCCAACTCTCAGGACTCTGTACTGCAGAACTGGTACCACATTAGCGTTAGGGTACTGGTACCGGGTTACCAGTCTGGTCCTGAGGGTTGGTGACCCCCGATTATCTTCTGTGGCCCGACAACAACTGGTTCCGGTCCGCGGCCCGGACGTTGGGGACTTTAATGGGAACTGTCAGAACATGACAAAAATGACAAGTTGGGGACACCCAAAACGTCAAAAAGTGATGCGGCGGGGTCCTGAACCATACGTCCATACATGACTGGTTGGGAGAGAGAATTCGTTGTTCTTACTGGCACTTTAGAATCACGTGTACACACGATACACGTGGCATTTGCAGAGGTCAGAAAGGGACGGTACTCAGATTTGACCAATGACTAGAGTGTGACACCGTACTACAGCCTCACCTATAGGTCATGAGTGCGTGTTGCTTCTACTTATGTTCACACGAACATTTCAATGTTAAGTCAATGTACAGATGTGATCAAAGGTCGTGCTGCAGGTTTTACGTGTTGGGTGTGGCGCAGCAGTCTGGGACCGTATCCAAAGTTAAAAACAAGGTCGCAACGATGGTCAACCAATTTGAAGCTCAGCTTTGGACACGTGACGTGTTCATGGACTCGGTCAGCGGGTGGAGTCTAAATCCAACATGGAAGATTGAAGTTCTAGTCCTGAGCTTCTATCCATCCATTTTCTTAATCTGCTGTATCCCTTTCGGGGGTCAGGGGGTTACCAGAGCCCATCAAATTCAGTGGGAATGTAACTTAACAGATACGTTTTTTATTTTCATGACGTCCCCGGGGCTGCACTATGTTGCACTGGTTGGCGCTCTTGCAGTTCAAGTTCCGGTTGGGGGACCTGAAACAGAAACACCAACTGGTTTCCTTTCTGTGTTGAGTTTACATTTTCACCTAGCACATACCGTGGTTTTCTCCAAAAACACGCTGCATAGGTTAATTGTTGACTCTAAATTGTGTGAATGGGTGTGTGATTGTAGCTCTGTCTTCGCCTAGAAGTGGCTGGGTTAGGCTCCAGCAACACCGAGAGGGACAGAGCTGTTTAAAAAAAGGATGGATGGATGTCCCTCGAGGGGGAGTACGAGTCTGCGCTCCCCTTAAGATGTGGGCGCTTCACTTGATGACCTTCATAGTGCCTAGAGTCAATCCCCTGTACAGGTGAGCGTCAGGCTTATTGTGCAGATTTTTCTAGCTAAACTAGTCAACTAAAGGCTGCCTCTGCCCAACGGTTGGGGTAGGAGGGTACAAACTCGTGTGTTCTATAGACAAAGAGAAGAACATTTGTCGTGAACCATGTCAACATTAGCACTTTGAAACAAGAGAGCAGATTATATTTGCTACTCTAAGCCCAGCGCTAGAGCTAACTGAACTGTTGCTAGCTTATGTAGCACTTCTTACATTATGCATTGCTGCATGAGTCTGCACATATAATGCTCCTTACTGCAACCCATTCATCCATCTCCTCGCACACAAACTCGCTGAAAAACATCGACATGTCTTTGTGATGTGGACAACATTGTGTGCATGTTTGCTAGCACAGTTGCGCCGACTATTTTTAATGTATTTTTCTACAACTTTGGAGTCTTTAATATGTTTACGATGCGTCTTTTTTTTCTTTAAGGAGATAGTTGTCACTCTTGTTTATGGTTTCCTCTAAAAGTTCATGAAGGTTTTGACATTTCGCCTTACAAAGGCACGACATCGTCCTCAAATCTCTTGTCCTGCATTTTTATTCTAGTGTTCTTAGTCTGAAATGCATGTCGTTCCCGACGATTTAATAACTCTGATCCACTCTCCAGATCATCCATGCTTCACAGACACATCTGCATCAATCCTGTGAAATTAAACATCACCTTTTCTAACCAGGGTCATGCATATCGCCCATCCAATTTCATTGGACCACAAATGAGATGACGACTTGTCCCGCTGTCATTTCCTTTTCCTTATGCACTGAATATTCATTATGCAAATTCACACACTGTTTAAGGAAACAACCTAGATGTACGTAGTACTTTCTCTCCAGGTGGTGTGTTGTTTGTGTTGGATCAAAGCACCTCATGGTGAAATTGAATCTCAATGTGGTGTCTATGTGAGCCACAGTCACATCATCCTGTGCTTCATTCTGAACAGAAGTCATTTTCAACGTCTCCTCTCAGATTACAGCTTCTCAAAAGGCTTTCCGGCTTTTGTTTTTTTTTTTGTCTTCTGACCTTCTGTAGATGTTCAGCCAATTGGGCGGGAACGCAGTGTGAAAGACCCGCCCCTAAAAGCAGCAGATCAGACAACACCAGCGGAGGTAAGAGAAGAGCAACGATGAGTCAAAATAAAACAAAATGTCTGTGAAGTTCTGGACTTTTAGATGGTAAAACCCAAAATATTAGGTTTAGTGCAGGGGTCTGCAACCAACAGCTCCAGATCCACATGTGGATCTTTTATCTCTCCATGGTGGCTCTCTGGATGAAGAAAAATAAAATAATAGTAAATTTAGAAAAAATTGGAGATTAGCTATTATTTTAGTAACATTTTAGCTTTTTTGGCTGATGTGTTTTTAGGCTAATTTAGAATTTTAGCTTCTATTTTAGCAACATGCTAACGTTTTTGGCTAAGTTTTCTGTTAAATTTTATGCTAATTTGGAGTTTAGCTAATATTTTAGTAAAATGCTAATGTTTTCAGCTAATTTTTTATCTACTGAAATTTTTTTTTGGATAATTTAGCTTCCATCTTAGCAACATGCTAATGTTTTTGACTAAGTTGGTTTTCTAAAGAATTTTAAGTTATTTTGGAGTTCAGCTAGTAATTAAGCAACAACCTAGTTTTTTCTGGCAGATTTGGCCTCTAATTAGTTTTTTATGCTAATTTGGAGTTTAGCTATTATTTTAGCCATATGCTAACATTTTTAGCTAATTTGTTACCTACTGGGGGTTTTAGGCTAATTTAGAATTTTAGCTTCTATTTTAGCAACATGCTAACGTTTTTGGCTAAGTTTTCTGTTAAATTCTACGCTAATTTGGAGTTTAGTTAATATTTTAGTAAAATGCTGATGTTTTCAGCTAATTTGTTATCTACTGAAATTTTTTTGGGATAATTTAGAATTTAGCTTCTATCTTAGCAACATGCTAACGTTTTTGACTAAGTTAGTTTTCTGAAGAATTTTAAGTTATTTTGGAGTTCAGCTAGTAATTAAGCAACAAGCTAGTTTTTCTGGCAGATTTGGCCTTTAATTAGTTTTTTATGCTAATTTGGAGTTTAGCTAATATTTTAGCCATATGCTAACATTTTTAGCCAATTTGTTATCTACTGGGGGTTTTAGGCTAATTTAGAATTTTAGCTTCTATTTTAGCAACATGCTAACGTTTTTGGCTAAGTTTTCTGTTAAATTCTACGCTAATTTGGAGTTTAGTTAATAATTTAGTAAAATGCTAATGTTTTCAGCTAATTTGTTATCTACTGAAATTTTTTTTGGATAATTTAGCTTCCATCTTAGCAACATGCTAATGTTTTTGACTAAGTTAGTTTTCTAAAGAATTTTAAGTTATTTTGGAGTTCAGCTAGTAATTAAGCAACAAGCTAGCTTTTTCTGGCTGATTTGGCCTCTAACTAGTTTTTAATGCTAATTTAGTTTAGCAAATAAGTTAGCCATATGCTAACATTTTTAGCTAATTTGTTATCTACTGAGGGTTTTAAGCTAATTTAGAATTTTAGCTTGTATTTTATCAACATGCTAACATTTTTGGCTAAGTTTTCTGTTAAATTTTATGCTAATTTGGAGTTCAGCTAATATTTTAGCAAAATGCTAATGTTTTCAGCTAATTTGTTATCTACTGAAATTTTTTTGGGATAATTTAAAATTTAGCTTCCATCTTAGCAAAATGCTAACGTTTTTGACTAAGTCAGTTTTCTAATAATAATAATTTTTAATTTGGAGTTCAGTTAGTAATCAAGCAACAAGCTAGCTTTTTTCTGGCAGATTTGGCCTCTAATTAATTTTTTATGCTAATTTTGAGTTTAGCTAATATTTTAGCCATATGCTAACATTTTTAGCTAATTTGTTATCTACTGGGGGTTTTGGGCTAATTTTGAGTTCAGCTTTTATTTCAGCAACATGTTAAAATTTTTGGCTGATTTAGTTTACAGAGAAATGTTATGCTAATTTGAAGTTCAGCTAGTAATTAAGCAACAAGCTAGCTTTTTTGCTACTAAAGTTAAAAACAAAAAAAAAAAAAAACCTTTTGAGAGATGCTAGTTTCTTTATATATATTTTTTTGCTTTTGTTTGTGCCAAAAATACACATTATTCACATTTAATAAAAAAAAGAAGGTTATGAATGAAAATCCAAATTTCTTAAAGGCTAACGTAAGTCAATGCAGCTCCTTCTAGGTATTGATCAGTAGAAAACGAGTCTAAATGGCTCTTTTACTCGACCTCTGGTTTAGTGATTTATTTTTATTTTTATTTTTTCTTCTATCTTGAAATTTTAGCTTTGAAAAAGTGTTATTTTATGAATATAAAAAGAGCTGAGTCTTTTCGTTTTGAATTCCTTCCGTCCTGAGGTGATATAGACTGGTACTGTAGTGCCGGTTCTCATTAAGCTGGTTGGGGTCCTGCTCTGTGGTCTAGAGGTGCATTCACACCGAACGCGATTCGTATGGCGACTGGGCCAGTTTCAATGGAACAGACGCAACATGAAGTCCCGGGATTTGAGCGACGAGCGCGGCGTGAAAGTCTGGCAGCTGCTCGATTTGAGTGAAGAGGTGCAAATTTAAATATCTGAAGTTTGACAGGTCGCTGCGTCGCATCAGCCAATCAGGAACTCAGCTTTGGGGCACATGATGTTTTCAGTGATCCTGAACTTTCATCTTTCTCCTTAACCCGTTTGGAATGTGATATGCTGCAGGGTGGGAGGCTGCCGGCTCGGGCCACATCAAACCATTAAAAAAAAAGGGAAAAAGGTCTCCTAATTTCATTTTTTCCCTCTTGGGTTAATAGTCAGTGTTAAAGCTCAGACACAGAGACACAGAAACACCACGGAAGTGGCTGTCATACAGACACAGCTCCATGTAACAGGAAAATCTTGAATAACAATCAAATAAACCCAAACATGATTACTGATGTTTCTCGTAGAACTCTTTACAATAAATAAACCTGATTTCTCAACATCATCTCATTAAGATATCCACAGTCACCGCTCCTTATAGCGATCATCCTAAAAACATTAGCTGGTAGCTCCTCCCACATGCGGCCGTGACGTCAAACTCAGGAACACATTTTTTGACAGGCGACAAGAAACGAATTTGTCTCACGAATCGCGTTTGGAGTGAATGCGCCTTAAGGGTCATACTAGGGCAGCTGGGTGGGTGGGTGGAGGAACATTTGTGTAAATATTTTGTTTTCTTTGTATTTGTTGTTAAACATTTCATTTTTAATTGATATTTTGTTTTAAATGAAAGGAACTTCATAAATAAAGTCGTGCATTCATGGGTTTTCTCCAAAAACATGCATCATAGAGTAATGGATGAATCTATATCGTCCCGAGATGTTTGACGACCTGTCCTGGGCGAACCCCAAGTTTACCCAACAGTAACAGAGATAGGCTCCAGCAACCCAGTGAGCTTTAGCTCCAGTGTTGACGTTAACTCTTCAGCTGTTTATGCATTTAACAAAATTCTAACGGATTCCGAAGAGGAAAAAAATGATGCAACACTTTGGAGTAGAGAGGGGTTCACGCAGTTAACGTAAATCTGCTGATTCTGATGCGTCACAGAGAAAATATGAACGTCAGAATCCTTCAGAATCTCATTATTTTATAAAAATTCTGATAGATCTGCGACGTTTTCAGTGTTAAAGGATTAAGGAGGTTTAAGAAATACCAGGTTGGTATAAAAAATTGTTACGCCTTTGGCAGCATCTGTGTTATTTTCCCTGTAGGTTAAAAACAAACAAATAAATATGGATTTATTTTTAATATTTTAAGAACAGTTTTACTATTTCTAACTTCATTAGTTTTTTTTTGTCTAGTTTGATTTCATTGATAATATTTACACTTTACCATTGTAAAACAGTTGATGTTAAACAATAAAATAAAAAATGAAAAACCAGCTAAACTATTTTTGAATAAAGGTATTTTTTGTATGTTTTTGCCTTTTTGAAAGGAAAATCAACAATCTTTAAATTCTAAAAAATTCTAAAAAATAAAATTTTGTGGAAAATAATGCAAACCAGGTTGACCAGATATTTTTCTGACGGTTGAAACCGTTTTCTTCACACAAAGGGTGATTCTTTATGGAGTCTGTTTACCTCTGTGTTCTCGTCTCCCCAGGAAAGACAGAACAAACTTTTATCAAAGATCTTTTTGTGTCGGTGCTCATCATTTACCTGCTCTCATCTCGCCTCCATCATGATATCTATCTTGTGCTTGTCCTGCAGGGAGCATCGCTATCATTGTGCCTCTGGTCTTGTTGGTCATCTTGATAGTGATGGTGGTGACAGGTGTTTACATCTGCAGACGGAGGCAAAGGTACGTTCAGGAGAAAACTCCAGCTGAGGCTTCCGTGTAGCAACAGATGACAGGAGATCGATCCCTGAGCGGCTCCAAAGATTGATGACATCGTCTTTGGCAGGAAAAACTTTGCATTTTCAAAGGATTACAAACATATGAGATCTATATTAGTGTCTCTTCTGTTTCAACACTTCAACAAAGTGCCAATCTTCAAGCGTGTCAAGTCGTGCGGCGCAGTTTTTCCGGGCTGCGCGGCGGCAGACAGCTGGTTGACCTGCACGCTGTGAGTCATGGTAATGAGGGCTCCCTCTGCTCCTCAGGGGGAAACGTGTCCAGAGGCAGCCCATGACCAACGGAGGAATCAACGTGGAGATCGGGAACCCTTCATACAACATGTATGAGGTGGACCACGACAACCACGCTGATGCGGGCAGCTTGCTGCGGCCCAACTTCACGCTGGACCCTCACAAGGTCGGACGCCGTCTCCAGATAATCCATGTGTGGTATTAATGAGGCAAACATGACTATCTATAATAGGGATGGCTTTGTAACGAGTGAGTGAAATTAATTATAAACGGTTTTCTTCAGAGCTCATTATTGGAAGACACTTCATTGTTGTGAATATGCGTTAAGAAAAAAAGTCACAACCAGGACTGCCATGATTGGTCGACTAATCGACTATTAAAATGGTCGACGACTAATTTATTTGGTCGATTCGTCGTTACTTTATAGTATATGGAGTCAGAGTGGAGGAAAGTTAAAAGTTATAATAGCTTTATGTTAGCTATTTTAGCTAATTAGCTAATTTTAGCTAATTTTTTAAGTTTTTTAGGCTAATTTGGAGTTTAGCTAATATTTCAGCTATGTGCTAGCTATTTTGGCTAATTTAATCTTTTTGGGTTTTTAGGCTATTTTGGACTCTAGCTAATGTTTCAGCTACATGCTAGCTAATTTGGCTAATTTAGGATTTATTTCAGTTTTTTAAGCTATTTTAGAATTTAGCTAATATTCCAGCTGCATGCTAGATTAGGATTGTTTTCACTTTTAGGCTAATTTGACATTTGGCTGATATTTCAGCTCCATGCTAGCTATTTTGGCTAATTTAGCCATTTTTTTGTTTGTTTTTTTGGGCTAATTTGGAGTTTAGCTAATATTTCAGCTATGTGCTAGCTATTTTGGCTAATTTAATCTTTTTGGGGTTTTAGGCTATTTTGGACTCTAGCTAATGTTTCAGCTAAGTGCTAGCTAATTTGGCTAATTTAAGATTTATTTCAGTTTTTTAAGTTATTTTATAATTTAGCTAATATTTCAGCTGCATGCTAGCTTTTTTGGCTAGATTAGGCTGTTTTTCACTTTTAGGCTAATTTGAGATTTGGCTAATATTTCAGCTCCATACTAGCTATTCTGGCTAATTTAGCCATTTTTTGTTTGTTTTTTTTTTTTTTGGCTATTTTGGAGTTTAACTAATATTTCAGCTACGTGCTAGCTAATTTTGCTAATTTAGGATTTATTTCAGTTTTTTAGGCTATTTTAGAATTTAGCTAATATTTCAGCTGCATGCTGTTTCGGCTAACTTGGGCTTTTTCAGGTTTTCAGGCTAATTTGGAGTATAGCTAATATTTCAGCTGCATGCTAGCTGTTTTGGCTAGGTTAGGCTTTTTTTCACTTTTAGGCTAATTTGAGGTTTGGCTAATATTTCAGCTCCATGCTAGCTATTCTGGCTAATTTAGCCATTTTTTGTTTGGTTTTTTTTGGGCTACTTTGAAGTTTAGTTAATATTTCAGCTACGTGCAAGTTAATTTGGCTAATTTAGGATTTTTTTTTCAGTTTTTAAGCTGATTTGAAGTTCACCTTATTTTTAGCTGAGAGCTAGCTATTTTGGCTAATTTAAGCTTTTTTTGGGCTATTTTAGAGTTTAGCTAATATTTCAGCTGCATGCTAGCTGTTTTGGCTAACGTAGGCTTTTTCAGTTTTTTTAGGCTAATGTGGAATTTAACTAATATTTTAACTGGCTATCAGCTTCTGTGTTTTCAGCTTCAGCAAATTCAGCTACCAGCTTCAGTGTTTTAGCTATCAATTTCAGCATCTTCAGTTATAAGAACTAGCATCTTTAGCGGCCAAATTCAGCCAACAGCATTCACACACTAGAATTATCACAGGCAAAGCTATACATCTCAGTTTTAGTTCATTTAAAGCTAATGATAGTTAAGATTTGTGCATTACAATCAGTTCATACATGACCTGATTAGTCGACTAATCAGAAAAAATAATCTGTGATTAGTCGACTATTAAAATAATCGTCATTAGTCACAAACATTAGCTTAGCTTTGTTTAAATCTTGCAACAAATAAGACGCTCTTTACCGTAACTCCCAAATCATTACGTAATCATCGTTTCTCCACAACAGAATCAGCTGATTTATGTTGATTCCATAAATACTTCTGTAAAGTTTTGCAGATCGGAGCAAATCTGATTTTCTCCTCTTCAGAGTTCATTATACATCAATAATGTAAACGAAAGAGCGACATCTCTGGTATTAAAGGGTTAAATAGTCTGTAAGTTTATCTTCTGTCAGAGGATTCCTGATTCCTTTGACTCATTTATGAGATTTTCAATTCAAGATTTTACCTGGATTTTGTCATTTTTTGTGGGGAAAAAAGAACTTTATATAGTATAAAGAAAGCTTAAATGTTGGATATCACAGTCGTGTGCAGATGGTGTCGAAAAAACAGCCTAAAAAATCTTAATAAATGCCAAAATAGTTTAAAAAACTAGCAGGATGCCCATTTTTAATACTTTAAAACTATTAAATATAATTATAAATAATAAAAAGTCAGGAATATTATTCCAGAATAAATTAACCTAATCCTTAATTAACTTTTCAATAATTTACTCTCCATTTTGTCAAAATTATAAAAGTTAGAAATGAGCTCATCAATAACAATAAAATCAAATCTCCGTCTGATCACTAAAGTGTTGTTTGGTTTCTTGCAGGGCTGGTGTGTGAAATCCAGTGATCCTCACGCCTCCAGCATGAATTCTGTACCCAAGGAAGTGATACCTGGACAGGTACATTTAACGTCTTTTTTAATATAAAAATGTCAGTCATGTATGAATTATGTATGTATGAATGCAGTATAATCCAGTTTCAATGGATTTCACTTCTCCTCATCATCGCCGCTTAATCGCTCCTCTTGTGTGATTAAAACCCGAGTTAAAAGGAAACTAAAGTTAATGAAGTGAAGAACATAAAGTTGACAGTAGCAGTGGAATAATGGCTGACATTCATTTCTATTGGCTCAGAAATAATGAAATTATGAAACGCTCCTGTCACTTTTAAATTTGTCCTCATTTTGCAGAGATTGCTCTGCACTTTATCAGTGGGATTGATTTGTAATAAAGGGAGTTATTTCTGCGCTCTCCAGTTACATCGATGACCTAAATATTTCTGTTGTCTAAGTGGAGAATTGAAACGAATTTAACTTTAGTTTAATGCTTGCTCTGTCAATTTTACTTTACTGCTGAGATCAAAAATATGAATATGCAGATGTTTAACTTGAAGAAAAGTTTCTTCCTGTTGCAGTAATTATTCCTCTGCTAACGAGAGGGCTGTTTTAACGGGTTTATAAGGAATCATGCCATTCTCCGGGTGAATACTCCATTCTGATTGGCTGCAGAGTGTGGATTAGAAAGTGATAAACCACAGCTAAAAAAGGAAGTTCCGGTCAGAATGTTCTGGATCACTTGCTGGCCTGAACAAAATTCTTAGTCGGTTAAAATTAATTATGCAGTTTACGAGTATTTCATGTTGTTTATATACGATTATTGTGTAAAGTTTCGCAAGATACGTACAAAGTGTGTGTCTTTCAATAATCAATCCATGTATTTCTAATAAACTTTCCATCCTTGAATCACCAATGTATTCACGTATACGGCGCACATATCACGTTTAAATTACATAATCAACGCATAAATCACTAATAAATTTCACATAAACATCAATAACCATGTGAGGTTCTTCTTCTACTTTCATTTACATGTTCTTCGCGTGGTTTATTTGTACTTTTTCTTTGGTTTTAAGGTGTTTCATATGTGAAATTTCACATAAAAAACACAATTTTTCTCACTTTTAATAGACTGTATTTACATTTGAACAATTTTTATCTCAATATGTACGTAGTGGCTTTGTGAAATGGAGGAAATATGACACAATATTAAACTATTTAAACGTTTCTTTGAACGAACTTCTCATCATCTGGACACAAACAAACACTAAGACGTGAACTTTCCTCCTAAAATGATGCTTTATTTAAACTATCATGAGGATCAGAACATCGCTTTCTCTCGAGTTACTATGACAACAAAGCATCTAATAGTCCGCTTTTTTCTGAAAAAATGTTCAAAGCTAAAAATAACAAGATTAAAGTACTAAAAAATACTGAATACATATTTCTTTCCTTAGTCACCATGTGGGGTAAATGGGATACTAGCAAAAATGAACAGACGTCATGGAAGTAAAGGTGAGGACGGTTCAGGTGTCCCAAACGGGCAAACAGCTGGTTCCACTTGCAGCAAAAAGCTAAATCAGGGTCAGACAGGCAGAGGTCAATCACGAGCATGGGAACATCCAAGTACAGATGTCTGAGTCCATGCGAGGGTCAGGGCAGGCGACAGAAAATCAGAGACAAAGCAGAAGATCAGGCTCGGTAATGCACAAACAATACTTCGCACTGAGTGAGGCTCTGTACAGCGCTTAAGTCTTCTCAGGCATCTTAGGAGTGTGCGCTGGGGCTGCTGGGAGATGGAGTGCAGTCAGTACTGTGGAGACGGCTCCCGCCGGTGACCACAGGTGTCGTCCATTAATTTCTGATAATGCACACCTCTTCAGGCATTATCGCTCACTGATGATCATAGATCCAGTAGACGACTGATTTCATGAATGGAGTTCCCCCTCTAACAGTGTTCTCTTCTCCTACAGCCCATGAACTACTCCAACCCCGTGTATGCTAAGATCTACATCGACGGGCAAAACTGCCGGAAGCCGGTCATCAGTATTGATGAGAGGAGAGAGCTACTCCCAAAGAAACTAGAAGGGACAATTCATGAAACCGCCGCATAGCCTAATAGCCTAACTTTAACTTTTTCTACTTTCTTTTTGATTTTCTTTTCTTTTTTTTTAAATCACACCGTACACGACGCAGGAGGAAAGAGATTTTTCCGTTGAATTTCCTCGGAGACTCTTAGGTTCTACAGGAATCGCATCAGCATAACGTCTTAATGAAATGTTTAATTTCCACATTTCTGTTTTGCTTTCTAATGTTTGTAAAGTACTACAGCACTATACTGTATACTGTACTGAAGTGATTTGCAAAAACTTCATTAACACCATAAGCCATTGCTGTGCACAGTTGAAATGCAGTTCCATGGTTTGTACCCGACGGGAACACAGACTCTGGGTTTCTTTGAGAGCCTAATAAACCGATTTTGACTTGATCCAATGTATGTAATGTAAGGAAAGGTTTCTGGGGGTTTTTTTTTTGTCCTTTTATTTTATTTATTGTCGTCTACGATGAGTTCCATAAGTCCTTTTTTCCGTCAGACCATAATATCCACTCTGTTGTCACACTGTGCGTTCTCCCACAGTTGTGTTGTGTCTTATCGGTTTCCACAGATGGAAATATATATAACACAAAGTAATCTGGTGGTCCGAGAGACGGAGGCTGACCCACGCTGAATGTTCACGCCCTCATCCTGTACGGCACACTCAGAGGACAGACACTGAATACCATATTTTTATAGGTCTCATATGTCGGCAGATGTACTGAATATTGTAAACAAGGAAGAGATTTGAGGTTATTAAGAAGTATTATGATACAAAACTTTCTGCAGAAAAGGAAGATGATATAAGAAATTTTATAATTTTGTATTTGATTTGTATGTTGTTTGGCTGCTTGTATTTTCAAGAAATGTATTAAATGTAAGTAATTTTTATATAAAAATGTAAATCAACATTGAATAAAAGGGGCTTATTTCCAATCTGTTTTTGTCTTTTTCAAAGTCGGACATGTGAGCGGCGATCTGGTCGCCGCCAGATCAAAGGAAGCTGTTGGGATTGGCTGATGACAAGTCAGGTCGTCCAACCAGCTGTGCGGGGGAAGATTCCTGAAAAATGTCACAACTAGGACTGCCATGATTGGTCAACTAATCGACTATTAAAAAAGTCAACAACTAATTTATTTGGTGGATTAGTCGTTACTTTATAGTATATGGAGTCAGAGTGGAAAATGGTATTATTTTAGCTAATTTAGGATTTCTTCTGTTTTATAGGCTAATTTGGATTTTAGCTAATATTTCAGCTACATGCTAGCTATTTTGGAGTTTAGCTTATTTTTAGCTGCGAGCTAGTTATTCTGACTAATTCAAGCTTTTATTTTTTTATTTTTCAGGTTATTCTAGAGTTTAGCTAATATTTCAGCTGCACGCTAGCTATTTTGGCTAAATTAGGCTTTTTCAGATTTTTAGGCTAATTTGGAGTTTGGCTAATATTTTGGCTACATGCTAGCTATTCAGGATAATTTAGCCTTTTTTTTGTTTTGGAGTTTTGCTAATATTTCACCTACGCGCTAGCTAATGTGGCTAATTTAGGATTTTTTTCAGTTTTTAAGCTAATTTGGAGTTTAGCTTATTTTTAGCTGCGAGCTAGTTATTCTGACTAATTTAAGCTTTTTTTTTTGTTTTTCAAGCTATTTTAGAGTTTAGCTAATATTTCAGCTGCACGCTAGCTATTTTGGCTAAATTAGGCTTTTTCAGATTTTTAGGCTAATTTGGAGTTTGGCTAATATTTTGGCTCCATGCTAGCTATTCAAGATAATTTAGCTTTATTTGTTTTTTGGGCTATTCTGGAGTTTTGCTAATATTTCAGCTACGTGCTAGCTAATGTGGCTAATTTAGGATTTTTTTCAGTTTTTAAGCTAATTTGGAGTTTATCTTATTTTCAGCTGCGAGCTAGTTATTCTGACTAATTTAAGCTTTTTTTTTAATTTTCAAGCTATTTTAGAGTTTAGCTAATATTTCAGTTGCACGCTAGCTATTTTGGCTAAATTAGGCTTTTTCAGATTTTTTGGCTAATTTGGAGTTTGGCTAATATTTTGGCTCCATGCTAGCTATTCAGGATAATTTAGCCTTTTTTTGTTTTGGAGTTTTGCTAATATTTCACCTACGTGCTAGCTAATGCGGCTAATTTAGGATTTTTTTCAGTTTTTAAGCTAATTTGGAGTTTTGCTTATTTTTAGCTGCGAGCTAGTTATTCTGACTAATTTAAGCTTTTTTTTTTAGTTTTTCAGGTTATTTTAGAGTTTAGCTAATATTTCAGCTGCACGCTAGCTATTTTGGCTAAATTAGGCTTTTTCAGATTTTTAGGCTAATTTGGAGTTTGGCTAATATTTTGGCTCCATGCTAGCTATTAAGGATAATTTAGCCTTTTTTTGTTTTGGAGTTTTGCTAATATTTCAGCTACGTGCTAGCTAATGTGGCTAATTTAGGATTTTTTTTCAGTTTTTAAGATAATTTGGAGTTTATCTTATTTTTAGCTGCGAGCTAGCTATTTTGGCTAATTTAAGCTTTTTTTTTATTTCTGGTAATTCTGTTCATAACCTGGAGGTGGAGGGCTGGATTTCCATTTATTGAACCCTCTCTATCACCATAGCAACCAGATAAAGCGGTGGGACTCCTGCCCTTCTTCCATTCGCTTTTCAGACACATTTTGATTTTGACACATAGTTCACTAAGATAAAGCTCCGATGACCAATAACAGGACAGGAAAGTGAAGTTGGAATGCACCACTGATCTGTTCTTCACACGTTTTATTTGCTAAAGATAAAGTGTTTTGTTACTGTAGTGTTAGACGAGCACGACCTTTAAAGAGCAAAACTGTTAAATGCAATAATGTTAAATGGTCTCAAACCACTGAAAGTCAATGGAAACAGTGTTCACATATAATGAGGTAAATAAGTATTTGAACAGCCTGTGAATTGTCTGAAATTTTCTTCTGAGGTTCATTTGTGAGAGACAAGATTTTTTTTTTTTTTTTATTATTTCTTTGTAACCTACTGCTTGAAACAACTATTTGAATACCTAATATTTATATATATTTAATATAGTATCCCTTTTTTGCAAACATTTCCTGGCGTTTTTTGGCCCCCTCCTCCACACAGATCTCCTCTAGAGCAGTCAGGTTTCTGGGCTGTTGGAGCTCCCTTTAAATATTTTCTTTAAGGTTTAGGTCTGGAGATGATCACCAATCCAGAACCTTGATCTGCTTCTCCACTTCCTGATTCTTCTGGATGTGTTTGGGGTCATAATGGAAGACTCATTCAACGCTCTAACTTATGGAAGGAGGGTTTTCCCCCGAGTATGACCCCAGTCGTCCTCTCCCATGTGCAGAAAACACTCCCATATCATGATGCTACCACCCCCATGCCTCACAGTAGGGATGGTATTCTTGGGATGGAACTCATTCTTCTTCCTTCAAACTCAGCGACTGGAATTCAGACTAAAAAGTTCTGTTTTGGTCTCATCTGATCACATGATGTTTTCCCATCGTCGTCATTGGCAACCTTTAGACGGGCCTGGACATGAGCCGGTTTAAGCAGAGAAACTTGTTTAGGGACGAACGATCAGATTTTAAATCTGTATGTTGAGGGAAATTTACCTCCATGTAAATGTGATTTAATGTGCAATAAAAGTAAAGAATGCAATAAATATTACATTTGATCAAAATACAAATTTTGGCTTTTGAAATTCTGTAATCGTAGTAAAAGTTTCCTATCTTGTGATTAAGCAGAAGTCATGTGACTGAAACTAACAGCATTTACTGATAACATACTTTTAAAAATAATAAATTACTTTATTTGTTGAGCACTAGTTATCAATATGTGTAGAATACAAGGTTCAAAAGTCAGAAACACAGTAAACAAAACTGAAAATAAAAAAGATAATATTAAAAATTCAATATTAAGTTTCCAAATTGCAGATTTTAACGTCCACAAACATGATTTTTGGACAATAGATGTCTTAACTAAAGTTAACACAAATCATAATAAATGTTTATATCTCTAAACCTGAAATAAAACTCTATAAATAAAAGCAATAAAACGTGCGCTTGGTTGATTCTATTTTCTGATACAAACAACATTTGTGGCAACAAATACATTAAACCCAGAAATGTCATAAAAATATCAGGTTTATACAGAACTTGCATTTACAGGA
Source organism: Oryzias javanicus (assembly GCA_003999625.1). Lineage (NCBI taxonomy): Eukaryota > Metazoa > Chordata > Actinopteri > Beloniformes > Adrianichthyidae > Oryzias > Oryzias javanicus. Next base: position 167,936 of record CM012457.1, on the reverse strand, counting down.
TTAACTTTGAAGCTGAACATGTAAAAAAAAAAAAAAGTAAGATTTTAAAATCTGTTTGAAAAATATAAATGAAAACTTCATGTGACATTAATAGTCTAGAAGTTTTACAGTAGCCAATTATGCCAATTAAAGGTCTTTTTTTGGATGTTTATGTTCTGGACTATGGAAAAAAAGTTGAAGTATTTCTAATATAAACGACTTTTTTTGTCTAAAATGATCTCTCTGCCCCATTTCCATTTAAAGTTTTAAAGGAGCACTTCCTGTTTTACTGACGAGTCAAAGGCTGAGTTTAAAGATCTGTCAACCAATCAGAGGGCAGACAGATGGAGGACTCCGCCCCAGGTCAGGTGGCCCTCAGAAGAAGAGGCTTTGAGTTTGACTCGGCCTAATTTGAAGACATTAGGCTGCAGGATTTTATCTTCAGCTTGACGACACTGAACTCTCCAGAGAGACTTCTTTGTTCTCCATCTACAGTTTTTTTTTTTCTTTTTCTAAGTGGAATATAAGTTTTCACCAGAAAGCATCAAAGGTAAGACAGCCTGATTGATTGTCTTCATCTCTGTCAGCTGGTTTGTCGGCTCATAACCGGCCCTGCAGTGACCTGACAGAAATCACATTACCCTGTATGCAAAGACTCACAGAACCTGCAGTCATGCTTGTTTGTTCTTTAAGGAAGTTCAGGAGTCAAACATTTGGAAAGATTTATTTGCTGACAACAAACAGGATTTTGTTTATTTTCAATATTCTACAGAAGTCATTGAAACCGGTTCTTCCTGACATGTTCTAATGTTTGTTGACTTTTGGATAATGAACATTTTAAGTCTGGTTTTCCTCTCCTACTCAGAACTCCAAGAGTTTTTGTCCCAAAGAGGAGATTTGGAATCTGATTTGGAACACTCTTTGGTTTACTAGCTAGAAGTTGTGAAACGTAAAGAAGTCTGACACATCCATGTTTTGTTCTCTGCTTGCAATCCTTTGCTACATTATTGACTGAAAGTTGACTTTTTCCTGCTTTTCTTTATATGCTGGATGATTAGTGGCTTCTAAAGTTTTCATCACAATACTACCTGAGTGGAACCTGTTTGCTTGCACCTATCTTTATGAATCCCTAGCTGGTAGATCATTGTGGAAAAGTATGGTGAACGCTGCACTGATAAAGGAACATGGAGGGGGGAGTGTGATGGTGTGGGGTAACGTTTCCGTTCTAGGAGAAGGATGTTGTTACTCGTGGTAAATGCAGTTTACTTATATAGTGATTTTCTACCTTTCTAGAAGCCCCAAAGCGCTTTACAAACACATTCACACGTTGGTGCCGAAAACTGGCGCCAACCTTCCACCAGAGGCAATTTGGGATTTGGTGTCTTGCTCAAGGACACTTCGACACAAGGCGGGAATCGAACCCACAATCTTCCAATTGGGAGTCGACCGCCCTACCGCTGCACACGCTCGCCCCATATCGATGTTTCTTCCCGTCACTCTTTTGACATGCTGGATGTTTGTAGAGACTCCGTACCGGACGCGGACTGGTCTATGGGATGCGTCCGCTACAGACGCAGTTTTGGACCAGAACCGGTACCAGACGCGCCACTGGGGGCAAACCGGGCCTTTCATCGAAATGGTACCAGATTAGGGTTACGATACCAGTACTGGGTCAAGCCTTGTTTTCACTGAGCAGTCTGGTACGGTCTGGTACGGAACGGTTCAATACGATAGTTTGACCATTTACATTGTAAAATGGAATTGATACTAATAACCACATTAACCCTTGTTGTATCTTTGGAGTCCGGATGACCCAACCCTTACACTGACAGACTATTCCTCCAATCACAAAGGTGGACAGGACTCCATGTCTGTCATTGGACACCAGTAAAGACTGAAACAAAGTTCAACGCGCATTTTTGCGGGGTTCAGAAGACCTCAGTCAACATGCCTCTGACATCAGGAGGGTTAAACAGTACCGAACCGTACTTCTTGAGGGCCCCCATCCATTGCAGGTCCATAGAAAAATAGAACGGCACGGTTAGGGCGGAGTCACTCTTGCTGACCAGCTGCTGATTGGCAGAATGTGACGACGTCATTAGAAAGCACCAATATAGCGCTCAAGCTAACGTTTTTCAACATTTGTAAGCATTCATGATTTTGTGTTTTCAATTTCTCCCAAAATCATTAAATTCCTGTTCTACACGATGTACAAAAGGTAAAGCAAGAAAAAGAGGAACTGCTGGACGACCTCCATTGTTGTTGCTTTTTTTTTTTTAGATGTCGTACTACAACGACACGCTAGCGGTCTACACCATGCCTGCGCCATGAAAAAACCACGAGTTGGGGACGTCAATTTTTCCATGTTTGGTTTCATTCTCAAATGATAATTCATGACAGTATTGTCTTCAAATGAGTTTAAAACTAAAATTATTAATATTCTAAATCTGTAACTTTATAGATTAATGGGGCATCCCCCCCCCCCACCCCCAGACATATTTATCATGTTTTTTTGTTTTTTTTTATACTAGGCCATGTCAGGGAGGATCTTTCAACCATGAAATATTTTTGAACAAGGAGCCAGAGCATCAGCAAAACAGGAGCGTGAATTAATGAATATAAAATTGCCCCGAACACCCACAGGCATTCTATAGATTTGAGTGCTGATGAGCCAGTTTTTCTACAGCCATTCAGAGAACATTTAATGAAGATTTGTGTGATTCAGCCCATTCTCTGCAAATTACAAAGCCCGAACATTTTGTTGCTCCACTGCAGCTGATGGATACTTTTCTGGCTTTTGTTTCAAATAAATGATCTTTGTGAGAACCTTCAGTCGCTCACACCAGACTGTCTACAAAATCCCAGGGAAGTGGGTGAGCGGGAAGTTCAACACTTGAAAAGTGGGACATTTCAATGAGTTTTGATCTAATTACAATCTAGAAAACATAACGAACAACGACAGGGTTGCATTTCCTGTCAAAAGCACTCTGGCTCAGGGAAACCAAGAAAGCAAACAGGGTTAAGTGGTAAATTGGTTCTGAGGCTTTGATCATTTATAACCTCAGCAACACATTTTTCAAAAAAGGCTGGAAAAAAAAAAGATTTGCTGCCTTGAATGGTGCTTGTTGAAGGACTAAAGTGCAAGAGAGCAGAGGCAGGCTTGACAGAAACCTAAAAAAATGGATTACATGGACGGAAACTAATTATCAGAACCAAAAACATCACAAAACATAGAACATGACGAAAAATGAAATTACGCAGAACAGGTAGCAGGTGGGTACAAGTGTAGAAGCAGGTGGAATCCTTAAACAGGTAAAATAAAAAAGACAGAGTAAAACTGAAATACAGTTTTTGCTAAAACACTGAATGAAATTCTCTGAACCATCCAAACTTCACTGTTTGATCTAAACCTAAAGCTCTTTACCAAACACACCAGTCATTCTCAAGTTTAAAACACAGCTGACACAAAAGGTTAACACAAAAAGGCAAAACTTAACCTGGGTTCCAACACAACAATAACCAACAACACACAACTGGCCAAAACAGAAGAAACTTGTTGCAAATCAACTGCAGTAAAAACAAGAGCAGTTCTGGAGCAGCTGAGCAGCTTTTCAGAGATGGATAACAGAGCGGAGGGAGTTAAACCTGAACCAACTCACACCAAGACATAGATATGTTCCAAGACCTGCTGCAGGACCCAGACACAAATACGTACCAAAGTCCAGATACGTACCAAGACCCTGACACAGACCAGCACCAAGACCCACGCTCACATACGTACCAAGACCCAGACCAGGACTAAGATCCACACCAGCAACAAGATCCACATGAGGACAAAGACTCAAACCATCTCCCATATAAATACCAATACAAAGACCTGCGCCAAGACCCAGATACGTAGACCCAGACACACACCAGCACCAAGACCCAGATATATACCAAGACCTGCTGCAGGACCCAGACACAAATATGTACCAAGACCCAGATACGTACCAAGACCCAGACCAGGACGAAGATCCACACCAGCAACAAGATCCAGACCAGCACCAAGACTCAAACCATCACCAACACCCAGATACATACCATGACGAAGACCTGCGCCAAGACCCAGATTTATACAAAGACCTGCAGCAGGACCTGGACACAAATACGTACCAAGACCCTGACACAGACCAGTACCAAGACCCGCACACACATGTGTACCAAGACCCAGACCAGGACTAAGATCCACACCAGCAACAAGATCCAGACCAGCACAAAGACTCAAACCATCACCAACGCCCAGATACGTACCAAGACGAAGACCTGCGCCAAGACGCAGATACGTACCAAGACCCAGACCCACGCCAGCAATAAGACCCAGATATATACCAAGACCTGCAGCAGGACCCAGATACAAATACGTACCAAGACCCCGACCAGGACTAAGACCCACATCAGCAACAAGACTCAAACCCACACCAATGCCCAGATACATACCAAGACGAAGACCTGCACCAAGATCTAGATTTATACAAAGACTAGCAGCAGGACACAGACTCAAATGCGTACCAAGACCCAAAGCCAGACCAAGACCCAGATACGTACCAAGACCCTGACCCAGACTAGCACAGAGACCCGTGCTCACATACGTACCAAGACCCAGACCAGCACAGAGACACAGACCCAAACCAAGACTCGTACAGAAATAGGATGGTAAAGTCCAATAAATGTGATTTTACATTTACGGTGAAAATAGAAAATAAAATCCCTAATCCTGTTTTACATTATTATGTTTTTCTTGGGGAGCTTTACAATTGTTTGTCAACTGTTTGCCTACAGTGTTTAGCGTCGTGTTTGCTGTATGTTAGTTACTCTTGACAGTAGAATCTCATCTTGACCTTAAAATGAGTAAAATATTTTGTACATTGAGTGGAAGAAACTGTTGATGCATTTAAACATCCAGAAAAGTAATCAATCAAACAAAAACTTAAATAAATAAAAAGAAAAAATCATAAATGCTTTTATTTGAACTCCAAATCTAATAGGATCTCATTTCTTTACTGAATTGTTGCCTTTTTATTCATAGGAGAGCCTCAAAAGAATCGCTGACTTTGTCATCAGTTTACCAAGATCTCATAATCATCTGGAATAGAAATAAGAAAGATGTTGTTTAGTGTTTTTACCTTATATCCCCAGCGTGCATCAAAAGAGAAACAAAAGCTGTTGTTTAAAAAGAAATCTTCAACTAGAAGATGCTGGCAACCCAATCCCCTCACCTCTTCTATTGACTTCTTGTCTGCTTCCACTTAGCAGGCATCAGCATTCTCCTGCATAAACATCAGAAGAACCCAGAGGGCTCATCGCTGGGATCAAATCAATAACAGCAGGAGTTGGATTCACACTCTAAAAACACAAGTCCTGCATATTCATGTTCCAGCCTTCACCTAAAAGAGCTGCTTATCAGTCCTGGGGATTTTACAGACCTGGGACACTAACAGAAAGTAATTAAGGAAAAGTGTTGTACTTGGATGAACCTGTTACTGTATAAGCTTTCATCAACAGACTAACTGATATTAACCATATTGGTAGATTTAAGACATGGATTCATACCTTTTTCATGTTTTAAACCATAAGGTTTCATTCATATGTTTCTATAACCTACTAAATATTAGTAAGTAAGTAAATCTTTGTTTATATTGCACTTTTTGTAACTCACAATCAGAGAAATAACACCAAATGGAACATGGTGCCTGAAGCATTTAAAACTAATTAAACATACAAGGAAAGTCAACTAAAAGCTCTTTTAAATAAAACTGACTTAAGATTTAAAAGACTCATTGGACAATCTTTGAGGCCTCTGTCCTGTTGAGGAACATTCTAGCAAATCTAAACAATCAACCATCATGAAACTTTGGCCACTTCTATTCATAGATATTAAGATTTATTTATCTTTGAGATAGTTTTCTCATGATAAGATCTACTATCTTTCAGTAATAATCTCTCGTGACAAAATACTGAAATATATCTTTTTATTTAGTGTTTAACCAAAAGAAAACACACTGATTTGATGTTTTAGTGGATCTACACTCCTCAAACAGCTTAATTCCATCTTATCTCCCTTTATTTCCCCCAAACCCCCGGCAATAGGTTAAATGGTCAAACCGGCAGAACCCTGGGTCGACGAGTGACTCTGCTGTCACAAACTATTTTTTTTTTCTGGTGATAATGAGACAATGAATCTCATTATCATGAGAAGATTTTTGCTTTACAAATCATAACTTAACAAAGCCGTGCTAATCATTTTGACAGGGCTCAGATTGTTGCTGAACGCTGCATTCACATTGAACGCGATTGGCGTATCAGGGGTGACCCGTTTGAAAGTTTAGTCAAAGGCCAAGACTTGATCTGAGCTCCGATTTTAAAATATCGGCCGCGGAGCGTCAGACCTGCAGCAGTGCGATTAAAGTGGGACGGCACATCTAGATTTCAAATAATTGAACATTGGCGAGGTCACCGTGTCGTCGTGACAACCAATCAGAGACTCAGCTTTGGCTACACGACGTCTTCAGTGACTCAACCAGCAGATGGAGTACAATCCAACGTGGACGAAACTGTTCTCGTCCTGAACTTCCATCCATTTTCTTGACACTCTATATCTCTTTCCGGAGCCACGTAGTTGCTGGAGCCTATCCTGTCTCCTGTTGGTGAAGGCGGGGTAAACCCTGAACAGGTTGGCAGTCTGTACCAGGGATGCTGACTGTTGTTCAGAAGGACAGACAGCAGCTACTCGGGCCTCCTGAACTTTATGATACTTGTTTTAATCAAGTTTTTAATTTTTACCTCTCTTTAAACTGGGTCATAGAGACACAGAAGCTGGCTTTCATTCAGATGCAGTTCTAGCTGCTCTCGTACTGAGAGAATCTCTGAATGATCTCATGAACCCAGATATAGAGACGGGATTACAACTCTGCATATAAAGATCTCTCAACATCATCCGTGTCTTCCATTCATTGTGAATGCACAGACCGACACCGCTCCAGGTAGCGATCAGTCTATAACAGGGGTGGGCAAACTACGGCCCGGGGGCCACATACGGCCTCTTAAGCTACTTAATCTGGCCCTCCAAATTAAAATACATTGAATCAAAAATCCTAATTATTGTTTTATTTTCATTGTATTTCTGGTTTCTTCTCATGAATGGTGTTGTTTCTCTGGCGTTCCTGTGTGTTTTTTTTCAAAGTTCGAAGGTGATTTTTCGGATTTCTTTGAGTTCGCATTTTCCTCTGAAGAACATCAACCCATTGGATCACCAAAAGGAGAACAAAAATCAAAATTTAGAAATTAAAATTCCCAAATTTTCTGTTTTTAGATAAATGTATGTGAATTTTAATCCAAATTAAAGCATGTTTTTCTCTAAATTCCATATTATTTTTTTTAGTTTGAGGTTCAAATCACTTCTTCCATCTGCTCCTTTTTCCGGCCCTTATGACAAATTTTAGAACTCTTTCTGGCCCACAAATCAAAAAGTATGCCCACCCCTGCTCTATAAACATGTGGCAGTAGCTCCTCCCACACACTGTTCCACATGTGTTCAGTGTGAATGCAGCTTAATATTCTGGTAAACGGGTTAGTAATAAGCTTTTTTTTTAATATGCAGAAGAACCAGAAAAAAAGTGTTTTTCTCCCTTAAAATCTTCTAATCCTGTTTTCTGTAAACTTTGCCAATAATCCCGTAGGATGTTTCAGCCTGTCTTTGGCAGCTGCTGTGATTTTGTTGCCCATTTGCTCTTAGTCATTGTTTGACGGTTTTTCTCTCACATTCAGACGTTCAAATTCTGTCATCTGAACTGGTAAACAGGAACCTTTGAAAGAACTGATGAGTGAGGGTTCAACAGGGAGAAGCAAAGGGGAAAAAATCACATAATATCCAACTCCAACCGTAATTCTTTCAATCTTACTCAGCCATCTTCAGATAAACAGTTTTATTTATTAAAAGAAAGAAAAAAGTCATTGGTAAACGTGTGTGCACCTTTACAGAGCTGCCTCATCTTTAATTAAAACTTCCAGATGCCTGAACATTTTCCCGATTAAACAGTAATAGATAACTGTAATCTCTGTGTGAGGCGCACTGATAAAAGTGTCTTTGAAAAGCTGAGGCTAATTAGGAAATGCCTTCTTTAAAGGCAGCTGAAACCATAGCGTCTGTCTTTATTCCATGAAATGGAGGACAACAACAGCCGTTTCTGCTAATGCAAGTTTTCAGTTTGTTTTCTTGAAATAACAACTAATTAATCTGTTATCCAATGATAGAAGCAACTGTTAGGAATAACGCCTTATCTTGAAGAAGAAAAAAAAACAAAAAATAGAACTCAGTGGAAATGTAATATTCTTCTTATTAAATAAAAATAGTTGATTTGAATGCTGTTTATGAATTATTAATCGATTTGAATCGATCTAAACTTCATAGATCGATAATCAATCCATAAAAATAGAGATCGATTTAGCGCATAAAGCTAAAGACTGCTAGCTTGATGCTAACCTTTAATGGAATTTCCCATAGAACGGCTAATGCTATCGTTTGGCCTACTTAAACATAAATGAACATCTTCATGTGAATGTTTCAAACTCTTTTAAGGAAATACTTTTTAAAGTAACTATTTGTGGTCTAAAGCACAGTTTTTTTCATTCGTTGTAGCATACAGCTACAGCGCAATCGCCACCTAGTGGCCAAACTGGAACGCCTTGAATCATTGGAGCTTCTCTGTTTGAGAAACCATGTAACACTGTATGTTATTAACAATCTCATTATTTCACTAACAACTTTTACAGAATGTGGACTTTATCAGATTAAATATATTAAATTGATATAGTGGATTATTAATGTATTTCTAAACAAATGTGTCTAAATGGGTAAACCCAGAATTGAATTGAATTGATTTGAGAAGATCTAAAGAATCTGGAAAAAAAAAAAAATCAGAATTGAATCAATCCAGACTCTGGTAAACCAAATCAATTCTGGACATTATTATCAACCCTATTTATAACCTAAAAACTTCACACAGTTTCCATCTCACTTAGATCGCAACTTAAGGACCCTAAGCTATTGGAGTGAGATGTCTGTCACCATAGATGATCTTTGTACAAAATTACAGTTTGTTCTCTCTATTAAAATAAAGAGCAGTGTTTTCTCCTTAATCATGTTTCACCAATTAAATAACGAGTTTATCCGTGGTGTAACGCCCCATTTACACTGGACGCGAAAGCGCCGCGGAACGGAGTCCGCTTCCATTCGGCGCCCTTGTTATCCTATGGTGTCGTTCACACAAGGCGCGGAGCGGAGCGGAGCGGCGCGGAGGGCCCGCGCGGTGCAGCGGATCGTTTCCGCGTCTGACCTATTTTGTGCGCGAGCCGCGAGCGTTCCGCGTCAATTCTGGCCAGAAGTTGCATCAAGATACATGAGAAAATCCGGTTTCTTTTCAAAATATAACCAGTTTTTCGCAATAAAATGCCGCGATTGACAAATGTGATCATGATTTTGTGTCTAAACAGGCGGTAGACACGGATATAAACATACAATCACATCACAAACGTGCGCGCGTGAGCACAGAGACACACAAAACAGACAGACACGCACACTTTTTTTTTTCTTTTTTCACAGACACGTACACACGCAGATCAACGTGGATAGACTCCAGTGCGGGGTGAGGAGTTTCGGGAGTTAATAAAACGACAACTGAGAGCAGCTCATCTTAGCAGAAACACGGGGTAATATTTATAAAACACACACAACACAGACAGACACGAGCGCGCACAGATCAACGCAGTGAGCCGACTCTGGAGCGAGTGGGCGGGGCTGCGGGATTTTGGGAGAGAAAAAAGAGATGCAGAGAGCTGCTCCTCTTAGCAGAAATATGGGTTAATAATTTTAGTTTATTAATTTACCCACACACACACACCTGCGAGCGCGTGCGCACAGACACACACAAAACAGAGATGCACGCGCGCGCACACAGATCAGTACAGTGGGCCGACAGAGCGGGTGGGCTCAACCATGATGGCAAAAACAAAAAAAGCTCTAGCAGAAGCGCCTGTGGACCGCCGCGGAAAAATGCACGTCTGGTGTGAACTACAGAGCGGAAGCGGCGCGGACTCCGCGGACAGTTTTCTCAAGATCACGACTTCTTTACTAAAAATATTTATGAGCTGTGACTGTTTAGTCATCTGTAACAAAAGCTCAGCTACAAAACAAGTAGAAAACACTGAGATTTATTTAGTCCTTTAATAAAATGTCTTGTGGTTTCATGACGTTTTCTGTGTAGTTCTAGTCAAGAAATCTTTGTGTAAAACATTAAAAAGAAAACATTAAATGGGCTGCTTTTCTGAAGGAGTCTCTAATGCATTCCTCAAATATAAACAACATAATAAAGAGGAAAAAAATACAGATTTGTTGAAGCAACCTCTTGACATGATGTGTTGGCATTGGTTAACCCCTTTGTATCCAAACATGCGTCAAACCACTTCTGCTCCAAATTTACTTTAATTTTGCAGCAACTTGAAAGCCAAAACATGTCATTTTCTTTTTTCATAGGTGGATAAATTCAGGCATCAAGAGGTTAATCCTCTAACACGATCTTCGAATTACCAAAATTCTAGGACCGTTTACGCAATTAACATAGTTACGATGGATTCTGAGCAGAGAAATGCGTCGTTATGCAACACTTGACTGCAGTAAAAGGGTTAAAACTAACGTTGGAGCAACAATAAACACTCATTTCACTAGAAGGAAGACGGAACAGCTGCCTTGAGGGCTCAGCATAAACATACGAGACGTACAAAGTTGATAAAGTTTGTCTTTAATGTTTATCTTATTTTTTAGAGTAAATTAATCAAACTGCTTTTTTCACCCACATTTGTCCTAGAAAAGAAAAATCCAATAAATGATTCATGGCATATGAAAGGATAAGGATTTCTCTTTGTGCGTCATGTTGGCACTTGCATCGGAAGGATGCACAAAAGCTTTTCTCACTATCTTTTGAATGTCAGCAAGGCCACCTTATTGATGCACACTTTGCATACATTTATAAACACTGCAGTATATCCGCTTCAGTAGCAAATGGACATAGACTATGGTTCCATTTATTCATTTTTTAATTTATATTTTTATTTATATTTTATTTCTTATTTGATTCATTTATTACTCATTTATTTTGTTAAAGTTACCAAACTATGTACGGCGTGGAACAAAAGAGCCAAAAAAAGACTTATCATCACTGGACCGGGTTGCAGGGACAGCAGTCTAAGCGAAGATACCCAGACTTCCTTCTCCCCGGTCACTTCCTCCAGCTCCTCTGGGGGGACCCTCAGGTGTTCCTCAACCAGCTGAGAAAGGTAGGCCAATCCAAATTCTTCCCTTCATGTAACCCTCCAAATGGAGAGTAATGAAAAAATAGTGTTGTCACTTTTGTTCAATGATAGCCAGTCCGCTAGCTTTAGCACGGAGCATCCAGTGCTCAAATATACATAACAAAAAGGTCATGCTACAACAAAAAGTCATTACTTACATTTAAATGTAAACTTCTGTGCTTCAGAGCACGCCCACATGAAGAAAAGCAGTTTACGTTCGCGACAGAGGGCTTTATATCCCTCCACCTGGAGAGTAAAATAAAACATAATAATATTCCGAACACATTTGTACTAAAAATGGCCCTTCAAATGGAGGGGAAGGGAGAAGGGAAGAATTTGGACTGGGCCTTGGTCTCTCCACCATGTCCTGGGTCTTCCCCGGGGCCTCCGCCCAATGAGCTCCTTGAATCGTCACCTTAACGTGGTGAAGGAGTGCTCGAGTAGCCTCAGAAGCTATACAGTCTGGAGATTATGCCTCTGGTAGGGTCTCCCATGGCAGATAGGTCCTGGGTGATGACCCCCTTCATGAAAAGTACAAAGAGATTGGTGTCATTGGAGCCCCACCCTGGTACCAGTCCTGGTGGCTGGGGCGCCTCCCATGGGTCCCAGTCGGGTCGAGCACCAAGGAGCTACATAGAATCTCTGGATTCCATGGACCACTCTCTAGTGGACCCACCACCTGCAGGAGAGCTCAGAAGGGGCCGGTCAAAGTTCAATTCCCATTAGTTGTCCCGTATGGCAGTGTGTGAAACTTGTTCTCTGCATTTGACCCATCCCCTGGGGGAACGGTGAGCTGCAGACACAGCCGCGCTCTGAAAGGATTTGGTGGTTTAAGCCCCCCAGTCCAACCTCTTTTAGCTGAGTGTCAAGCAGGGAGGCACCGAGTCCTATTTTTAGAGTCTTTGGTATGACTTACCCTGGATTTGAACTCATGACCTTCCCGTCCGAGGGCAGACACTCTACCACAAGGTCACTGAGATGATACAATGTGGTTTGGGTGGCACTCAAACCTCGGTCAAAACAAAAAAAAAAAAACACCCCGGTCATAGAATTCAGTCATGTAAATAATAAAAAGCCCAAACTAACTGGAAGGTTGTTTGCAGTGAAAGACTTCGTCACACGGGGAATCGACAGCCTGCTTGGTGCATCAGCCATCTGGCGTCAGACGTCTCAGTAGCTTGAAGTGCAAGAAACGAGACAAGCGCATCAGTTTCCAGACTTATAGCTCCTAGAATCATTGCGGTGACATGTTGTTCAAGCGTTTTCAGACTTTCAGCTAAAGACACTGCGACTCGTGAACTACAAATGGTTCCAATTATTTGCATTAACTGTAAATAATTTCCATCTTTTATCTAACGTGTGGCTTCTGTCACCGATGACTTCCCGTTTGAGTAAGCATTTCAGTAATTCCAACTTCTCTAAAATACCAAACTAAAAAAAAACAAGACAGTATGCTTGTTTATATACATTTAAGGCAACTATATGCTGTTCTCTGGTATCTGGGAGGCGACGTCTCCGGCATAACCCCAATAACGTGTTCTTTCTGCAGCCATTAGCCACCGTATGAATTTTTAACAATCCCCCCTTCACCTTTCTTTCTTCTTCCTCCCTGCTGAATGCCTTCAGGGTGTGCTGATTAGTGAAGGAGGAGGTGGGTTATGTAGCAGAACAATTGCTCCCTACCTCAGCAGTATGTTTGAAATGAAAGTGATGGAGTGGAACAGAGGTGTCTGTGCCTTTTATTTGTTCTCGTATAGTCAGATATGCACGGCTGGAAACGACGTACACCGAGTGGTCACATGTGACCTATTAGCGGCCGACTGACCACTTCCGTGGACTATTATGCGTGATGGATCTACGGCGGCGTGCGAGAGGAGAGCAGCGTGGTGGAGTCTCTGTAAATGTATTCATCCAAGCAGGAAAAAAGTCTGTGAAAAATAGCTCAGGGCTTGTTCCTACAGTTTCTCTGTGCCAAATTGGCCTTATCCCGTGTGCCTGTCTGAGGTCTGATATGGCACCTTGTAAGGTGGCCTAAAGTAAGAGAGTATTTGAAGTGTCTGACTGATGATAACGAACAGCCACGCTCGATGCGCCAGAACTGGTGAGTCCAGACTCTGTCGGGCTGGCAGCAATAATCATTCTATAGGTTTAAATCTACTTCAGGACTCTGCCAGCTTACAGGAGGTAAAAACCTGCTGTGGTAGCAGATGTTGAGGAAATGATGTGTTTGCTTTCTACTTTATGGAGCCGCGGCGATATTTGAGCCCCGGTCACGGACGGAAACGCCGCTGCTTCTGCTGCGAGAGGAATGAAGGGTGACGGTCAGAGGAAGTTCGGCTCAGCTTGGTGGCAGCGTGGACACTGGGGGTTTTTGTTATCCTGCCCACACAAAGTCAGAAAACTCAGCCCATGTCTGTCAGGACTGATGCTTCTGAAATATTAGGATATATTTTTAAATTCAATCTGGTTCTCTTTAGATGTTCTTGTCTTTCATTTTCTAGAATGTTAAGAAAAAAATGATTTCTTCCATTCAATGACTGAAGGTGATTCTCAGTCACACAAGAAAAAATATTTTTACCAGTGAGAGCTGAAAGCTCAGGGGCGGAGCTAAAGGGGAGCAAGACTTATCACCCCCCCAAAAAATGTATTTTAGTCAATATTGTTATTTTGACAAAGATTACGACATTTTCATTACAAGCTTTGCTAAAATATAACATAACACAAAAATATATTTTTTAATGAAATAAAGAAGTTTTACATTTTTTAAAGAAAGTGTCTATATAATGAATAACAATAGCCTTTTTTAAATGAAAGAAAAATTTTAAATGAAAAACAAATGAAGCCAAAAATCGTTCTGTCCTTCAATTTTTCTTTTTTAGACTATTTCTTGTTATCAAGAGAAAGAATTTACCATTAATTTAATTGTGTATTACATTTTTTCTAACAAACTGCTTTTGTTTTTTGGGTTGTAGAAAAAACCTGAATTGGTTCATATAGTACGTAGTGAAGGAATTATGACATACCCAATGATATTTTGGCATCCTGGAGTCAGCAGGTCTTTCCTGTTTGGAATGCCAGGGGGAGGAGTCACTCAGTCCAGTTCTCATAAACAGTTAACAGTCATTGCAGACATAAAATATGTTTAAAAGCTCGGTTATATAGATTTTAATGTCATAATCAGCACAAATGACTCATTCCACTTCATGCTTTTAATGCAAAATAAATAAAAACAAAATTAAAAGAATCCTCAGCTAATAAAATCGAGTCACATATTTGATTATCTAAGTTTTCACTAAATAAGCATCAAACCACTTCTCTAAAATTACCTGAATTTAAAACATAAGGGACTTTTTTTATCATAGCTGAACATAAATGTGGGCATGAAGGGGTTAAAAATACTTTTCAATACCCACTCCAGTCATGTGTCTCATGGTTACTTCTCCGTTATTCTCAGTATTACATGCAGGCAACCCTGAAAAAACACCCAGACAAAGAGGAGCGTCAATCTTCCCCATCGCTTTACTTATTTAACGCAACATCATTTATTTAAACCACTCTGTGTTGTAATCTGTGAGGTGATCCCGACCAACAGTTTTTTCTTAAGGACTTTTAAAGTTTTTCTTTGTGCATTTTTATGCGACTCGGCCATCTTCAGAGGATTACAAGTCATCGGTGGGTCAGCGCTGAGTACTCGAGTGCTGAGCAGCTGAACAAAAGAAAATAAATCCCACCAAAATGGACTGGTAAAAGGAGTGATGACTGACGGCGAAAAGAGAAGAAAAGTCGTAGAGCTTCGGCTCGACATCACGGTTGAGATTTAAATAGGTTTGATGTCTTTAAAGCTATAAGTGGAGAAAAAAAAGCTGTTTTTGGTTAAACTAAAACACTAAAATAAACTAAAAATTGATTCCAAAGTGTTGACAATAAAATAATAAAAGTTGTGGTAGAAAAAATAAAACCTGCACACTGAAGGTTAGTGCTGGGGAATAGAAAAGTGTCTATCGTGTGTCTATTTCTCCTCTATTGTTTAACGTCAAATACATCATTAAACAGTCTGAGACAATTGCATAGATGTTGCTTTGTCAGTGTGTACTCAAAAAAAAATTGTATAAGTGAAAATAAAAATTAAAAAGGGATTCTTCGCAAAGAATCTTGTAGTTTAGCAACGTAAAGCAGACCTATGTTCTTTGATTTTCACTCACGCAGGTTTTTCAACATGCTTTATGTCACAAGTGCAGGACGACGGACGCGGAAAAGCTTAAAATTGTTTCCCCGGAGTTGAAACAGACAGAAACACAGATGCAGGCAGCCCAAGAAAAAAAAGAGAGGGACGTCTGTGATTCGGTTGCGTTTCGGAATCAAGACGTCCGACGAAGAAGCAAGATGTAAGCTATGCTAGGAAGCTATTCCTGCGCCGATGCTAACACAACAAACCTTCTATCACTCAATGAAAGACTACGAAAATTAACATATGAGATTACAAGAATAAGAGATAAACTAAGCTGTGGAACAGGAATGTAACAAGTATCCAGATACTCGGATTCTGGTGATCTGCTCCCAAAAATTCGAGTACGAATATCCGCGACGTAAAAGACCGCTGATTCACGACCTTTATAAATGAAGGAAAGTGTAGTAAAATATTCTCTAATATATATATATATATAGTTCTGAAATGCAGAAAAATAAACAAAGCCAAATGCGTAGTAAATCGCAACAAATCTTCAAAATAAAGTGTCAGTGAAGCTTCCTGCTTTCCTGTTATTGTTTTTTGTTCTGTTTATAAACTGAGATGAAAGTTCCACTTATTGACATAAGTTAACCAAAAAAAAAGCAAAAAACAAATTAGCTTAAACATTGGAGCTTCAGCTTTAGCAATTTAACAGTTGATGCAGTTGAAGTAATTCCAAAAATGTGTTTTTCTGCTCAGAAACGTGAAGCTGTTGTGCAGTTTAAAAAATGTTTTTCATTAAAGTAAATTCTTTTTACAAATTGATTTTATTTTTAAACAAATGAGAAAGCTGCTATACAGTATATCTGTTCTCATTCTCCTGCTATTTTCTGTACGTTATTCGGCACGTACAAAACTCAATCACACTTTCAGCAATCCTGGTATCAAAACGTTCAGGTCGTTTAGAAAATTACTGCTTGTACTTTTAGCATTCAAAAACTTAATGGATTTTTAAAAATTGAGCAAAATATGCCCCATAGGAAACAAAAGAGAAAATCTTAAAATTTCACAATTTAAAGTAGATTAGCAACAACCTTTTCCTTTTAATCTTTTATAGATTAAACAATATATTAGCAACAAGCTAACGTTTTTGGCTAATTTAGTTTGCTGAGGAATTTTAGAGTTTAACTAGTATTTAAGCAATGTGGTATTTTTTTTGTCTACTTTGGCCCCAACTGAGGTTTTTTTATGCTAATTTGAAGCTTAGCAAATATTTTAGCAACATGCTAACGTGTTTGGCTAATCTGTTATCGATTATAATGAGGTTTTTTAAAAGCTAATTTAGCTTCTATTTTAGCAACTGGCTTTCTTTTTTGACTAATTTATTTCACTGAGGAATTCTGGGCTATTTTGAAGTTCAACTAGTATTAAAGCAATGCTGTAGCTTTTTTGGCTAATTTGGCATCAAATAAAGTTTTTTTGGCTACTTTTGCTCATATTTAAGCAACACACTAAACATTTTTTATGCATAATTTGCGTTTGAAAGGATTTTTAAGCAATTTTAGTAATTTTTTAGAGATGTAGGTTAACTTTAGCACTATTTCATAGAACTTAAAAAAAAAAAAAAAATCCAGACTTTTAGCAAATTTAGCATTTTTCAGAACACTTCAGCATCTTTAGTGACTACTTTCAGCTAAAAGCATTCACAATTCGCAGGTAATGCAACTTTTCTAGTTTGATTCATTTTGCTGCAATAAAATATTCGTTTCTCATTATTGACTTTTCAGTTATCTATTACTTAAAATCGTCAGAAAAGTAAACTTTGACATTTTTTTCAGATAATACTTGAAAATATGCTTTATTGTTGTATATTGTGATATATATGGTTATTGTGATATAAAATCATTTTTAAATTAAATATCGCCCAGCACTCTTAAGGTCGCTCCTCCTTTACATCTACCAAAACACAAATTCCTTTATTATTGATAAATGTGTGAAAGCCAAAGTGCAGATAGCGTTTTCTGTGAACAAACACCGTGGGAAGGGGCAGATATGGCCTCATACTCCTGCAGCGGTCCGCTGGTCCGATGGAAGCGTCTGTCAGACTTGGACCTGCAGCGGCAGCAACCATCTGCAGCTTGAGTGAAGAAGGATCTCTGCTGATTCCTGCTAGTCTTCCTCAAACACAGCCGACGTAAAGCCTGCAGAGGTGAAGTGAAACCGACTCGGCCATCTGCAGCGACGGCTCTGCGTCCGGTGAAATCCTCGGTCGGGATCAGAGATCAGCTTTGCTCAAATCTGATCATTTTTTTTCGGTGGCCAGAGACGCTACTATCTCCACCTTTTAGAGTGAACCTTCACTCTAAAAAAGCTTTAGACTGGAAATATCATTTGTTGTGATGAAGTATGATCCTATTAAGAGAAACTGGAGTAAATTTGATTTTTCCTTTCAGCCTTTAGGACACAAAGATCTTTGAAAGTATTTCCAGAAAAACAATCTTTATTAGACTTTAACCTTTGATTAAATTTAACCTTTAGTTCTTTAATTACTTCTAGTAAAACTAATTTACAGCTGCGGCGTTTATTACTTTAAAAACTAAACTTAGTATCATATACATTCCTGCACAGGAGCAAGAAGACTCACCACAATGAACTCTCGGAGCGTCGCTGGTTGACTGTGAGGAGACATCTGGATAAAAAGCATAATAAAAAAAATTCACGGCCACTTGGTAAAGGAATTACTGAAAAAAAATCATTCAGAAAGACCAATAAACTATTCTAAATAGGTGAGAATTTCATTTGAATTAAAGCCCAGTTTAATTTATTTTATTTTTTATGCTTTTACTTGAACTTAAGATGACTTTTTTATTTTCATAACGGCTAAAGAGAGTCCAAAAAATGCTTGACAGGTTTAGGATTCGTTTAAATTGAATGTGCTTTCCAGGCATTCACAACATGACTTTCTCTACTCCCTAACGCCTGGTTCACACGGGACGCGGAAGCGCTGCGAAGCAAAATGGACGCCGCTTCCATGTGGCGCCCTTGTTAACCTATTGTGTGGTTCACAACAGACGCGGAACGCCGCGGCCAGCTCGCGACACGCAACGATCATTTTGGTGTCGGGTCTATTTTTAGCATCAATCCTGGAAGGAAGTTACGCCAAAAAACGGGAGAAATTCAGGTCAATTTTCAAAATATTAAATAAAATACCGCAGTTGACAAATGCAATTATGTTTTTGCGTCCTAAACAGACTGTAAAGAAACACACAAACTGACACACACACAGATCCGCATGTTGGGCCGACTGCGGAGCGGGGGAGGGGGTTGTGGTTTTTGGTGTCTAAAAACACAAAAGACGACAGAGACGCGGAGAGAAGTTGGTGACAAATCAAGATGGACGATGTCAAATTACTTGGAGAAACTCTAAATAACCATCGCTGAACAGAACAGCCGGTCGACCAACGAGAAAACTCCGTGTCTGGTGTGAACTGGAGGTGAAGCGGATCCCGCGCACACTCCGCGCACACGCTACTTTGCTGCGCGTCCGGTGTGAACCTGCCGTCAGCCCTATAAAACTAAATATTTTAGTTCAATTCAGATACATGCTCATAACTTTAATTTTTTAATGTTAAATATGACATCTCCCAAAGTGAAAACATTATAAATATGAAGATTTTCGAATGACAAATTGTTTAAACGCAATGCATTGTGGTCTGTATTTGTCAATGCGAACAAGTTTGTATTCATGTGTAATACTCTTACCAGTGCAATATGTATCGTGCAATGTTGATTTTCTGCATTATTTATTATTTTTTCTATTTGCATATTTAGCTATATTCAGTCTATTTTACTTTATATTCAGTCTATTTTATTTTATTTTGTTACTTTACTCCATCTGTGTGCTGTACGGACGCTGGTACCTGGATTTCCAAAGGGATTAATAAAGTATTTTCTATTCTATTCTATTCTATTCTATTCTATTCTATTCTATTCTATTCTGTTCTGTTCTGTTCTGTTCTATTCTGTTGAATTTCCAGGGCACTAGATTTTGCAATCATCACCCAAAAAGATCAATATATATCCAAATAATATATCATATGGTGCATTAAGCAGTTAGTATTAAAGGTAATTGGAATAAAAGCCTAAACCTTGAAAATAAAAGAAAAGAAAGGTGATAAAACAGAAGATCACAAAGAACTAACATGATTTACAGTGAAAGGAACTGAAAAAAAACAAACATGTTCCGTCTTAAATCGACAAGGCAATGCATAACTCGGAATGTGGTTGGATATTTTTAAATTCCATGATCTTTTCCCACTTGTGTTGTGGAATGTTTTATCAGAATCTAATCTAACCACATACTAAATCCTCTGTGGAGAGAATTCCTAATCGACCACTGGAGGAGATACTTGACAAAACTGTCAAATTTTAATAAAATATAACATTTTGTAATTTGTTCAATTTTAATTTTTAAAAATGATATTTAAATGTCTCAACAAACTGGAGCCCAGAGACTTTAATCTGTGATTTAGAAACTTGCAGCAGATCAATCAGGGAAGTCTCCAGTAGAGATTGCATGATCCCTTTCTGCAAAACTAGTTTTGCTCAGACGGCCTGAGCATCTCGGCTGAAGGTGTGAGACTTTCTACTGATTTGATGTCTGTTTTAGTCTTTATAAAACTAACTGTTAGTTGTATCAGCAGCAGCGCTGTACATGTTTTAACTGGTTGTTTTCGATTTTTAACCTTTGGATGCGTCCCTGTATTGGTAATAATTATAGAAAATATTAGTATTTTTAATTTTTTTTTTATCCTTATTTTAGATATTTTTGTAATTTTAAAACCAAAAAAATCCCAACTAAGAACAAAAACTGCAAACTAGCTTCTGCTGAGGGCATTATAATATGGGCCTTCATATATGTCTTTATTCCATAAATTATTTAAATTACAACAGAAATATCATCACAAATGCTCCTACACAATATGACTAATATAAATAATGAAAAAGGTCAATATATACAAACTGAAATCCACTGAGCCTCATGTTTTCTAGGGACTCTGTTTGACAAAAGGAATGTTTGTTTGTCTTTTTAAAAAGAAAAGTTTCCTGCAGAAATGAAAGACATCTCTCTTTAAAACCTTGAAGGTTTGAACAAACGCGTTGCTTTGTTCTGGCAAAAAATAAACACAAAAAATTAGAAAATGAGAAAGAAAACGCCAGCAAAAAATAAAGAAATAAAAGAAAACCGTAAGGATGGACAGACAGCCTGTCCCAAGCCCGGTAACCGTAGAAGGTAGTTTCAGGAGGAGCATTCAGCATAAAACATGTCAAACAGATCAAAGGAGAAGATTTATGGATGGATGAGCTGATCCAATGATTGAATAATTTTCGAAGCGTTTTTGGAGGAACTTTCACCTGGATTTGGCCTTTCTGATATTCATAGTGAGACTGGCTAAATCCTGGAAAGTTTACGCTTGTTTCATATACAAAAATGTTTTATGATCCAATTTTCCACCCAAAGATTATTTTAAGTACTTTTGTCCTTTTGATAAATTTACTAATTTGTGAAACAGTAACTGATTTTATCAAAATCATTACTTCCACTTCATGCACAACATTCAAAATGTTTTATTATAGTTTAGCTAGCTCAAGTTAAATTGTTAAATTTTAGGGAATAATGTGATTTAAATCAACAGTTTTGTGGGTTTAATTTCTGATATAATCCCAAATTTCTTGGTATTTATTAACAAATTAAAACAAATTTGAACTTCCATGGTGTTTTCTATTAAAAATGCATAATTGAAGCATTTTCGATCCTGTTAAACACCCGAAGGAAAGCAATCCAGTGTTTTGGTCTTCTGGTCTCTGCAGGTCTCAGAAGTTCAGAGCGAATCTGATGTGAAACCAAAACCCAAATCAATCACGAAAATCACGACTCGCTGTGGCGACTCCTAAAGAGACGAGTCCAAAGATGACGACGAATGGCTAAAAATGGCTACAAAAATTGAGAGTTTAAGACAGATTTTATCTCAAGTTATGACTTAAAGCAGATCAAAAATAAACTGTAAAGAACAATAAGCAGAAAAATGTTGCAATTTGAAAAATAATCAGAGAAAAAAGCAGAAACTGAGCTCTAATCAAAACCCACCACAGCGCTGCTTCTTTAAATCCGTTCCCTCCAAATAATTACTTCAGTCTGAACACTTAACGGTTTTCTTCCTTTTTTTGTCGTCAAATCATCTGATATAAAAAAAGTAATTAGATTTCGTCCGTGTTATGATTGCAACCTTTTTATGATCGGGGTTGGTGGGAGGAGACGAGAGCATCAGGAACAAAAGGGATAAAGAGTGCAAATGAAAGATAAGACACCCCCAACATGTGATCACATTACCATAATCAGGCTGCTGGTAAGAGGGGGAAAAGGCCACATTTAAATTCAATACTTTTGTTAAATCTTGACAAAATTCTGGTCTAGTCAGTTGTGTGTGTGTGTGAAACAATAGAAGACTTGTAGGGTCACAACTAAACAAACTAATAAAAAAAATGAAAATTTTAGCTTCAAAAACTGCAAATTATTGCTGAAATGAGAAATAAAATCATGAATTTTTACTTCTTTCAGTTTTCAAGACACAATATATTTCAGAGACTCGTGGTTTCTACTCTGTGCTCGAGCATCTAACTAGCTTAAATTCCAACTTTGTAAATTTTGTACTTCTAATAATAATTTCACATAATTTACACATAAGATTCAGAATTTAAGTTGACATAAGTTAAAATAGCTGAACAGGAAAAAAGAAGAGGAGTCACAAGCAGGTTCAGATTTTTAAACATGACCAAGGTCCGTCCATCCATCCATCCATCCATCCATTTTCTCAACTCGCTGTATTCCTTTTGTGGTCATGGGGCTTTTGGACAAACGTGGGATAACCAACCAAAGTGGCGATCGCCAGTCTGTCATTGTACACTACCTTCCTTTATTTCGGTTCACACACAACTCTCATGCATCATCTCTTCATCATAACTGACCCAAAGAGTCCTCAACCATGGAGATCCCTTATGAGACTTGATAGACATTTTGTAGAAAAATCGCGTCACATGGATCTGTACGAGGGTTGACCCATACGAGTGATGCAGGTCTGGGTTGTCCTGAAGTTAAGACTCATATGGCCACCTCAAGGGACATTATGATAATGATTTCATAATAATGTACGTTTTAGGCGATCATGATGTACGGGTGATGCTGCCGCACAGCACCATTAAGCCACATTCTAGATCAGGGGTGGGCAAACTACGGCCCAGGGGCCACATGCGGCCCCCTAAACTACTTAATCTGGCCCTCCAAATTAAAATACATTGGATCAAAAATCCTAATTTGTTGTTTCTCTGGCGTTCGTGTGTGACTTCTGAGTCAGAAGGTGATTTTTCGGATTTCTTTGAGTTCACATTTTCCTCTGAAGAACATCAACCCATTGGATCACCAAAAAGAGAACAAAAATCAAAATTTAGAAATTAAAATTCCCAAATTTTCTGTTTTTAAATGAATATATGTGAATTTGAATCCAAATTAAAGCATGTTTTTATCTAAATTCCATATTATATTTTTAGTTCATGAGGTTCATTACCAAATCACTCTTTCCATCTGCTCCTTGTCCGGCCCTTATGCCAAATTTTAGAACCCTTTCTCGCCCACAAATCAAAACGTTTGCCCACCCCTGTTCTAGATCAAGGGTGGGCAACTCCTCAAGGCCCGGTGTGTATCCCAGATATCCCTATCCAACTCATGGCTGATCACCTGGATCAGGTGTGTCCAGCCAATCAGGTCGTGACAGAGAAGGGGAAGGTTTAGAAACAAGCAAGAATGCGTTTAGTCATTAGTAAGGTGGGAGTACAGGCTCCTTACTTGTGTCTCTCCCACTTCACCCTCACTCACTTGTACGTGTTGTTTAAGTATTCACTACGACACTTGCAACATGCCCATAGATAAAAATGTGAATCGACATTTTCTCCCTACAGGCTCATCGAGCGGTCCACGACTAGAGTTGTGGATCGTTGCTCAGGTGACGATCCGATTCATGAATCAACCTCAACGATTCACGAATCGAATCACGATTTTTACTTTTATAATATAATGTTTACTGCTATGTGAATGTCTACTTACTGGGTGGATGAAAATGGAATTTTTTTGTTTTTAATCATTATTTATACCTTTATTTAGAACAGGAGATCAGAATCAACAAAACTGATTAAATAAACACAAAGATTCACAGAGAAAGAAATGCTGTTTGTCATTTTAAACTTTTTTTTTCTTTTGTCAATCTTCTGGTTAAGTAACATAAAAAGTAACTTAAAAAGGATAAAAATCACTGCTGTTTTGGATAATTTAGCAAAATCTGAAAATCCTCTCCACAGTTTTCTATCCTCAAAGTTCTTCGACATTTTATGTTTTAAGCTTTGCATATTGGTGCAGAGCCCATATGAAAAAAGTTATTTTTTCCGCGGCAGAATCATCTGATTTACTTTGTTTACATCCGCCTTTCAGCAGCGTGAGGCTGCGTTTCTTCAGAATAAGATGGAGTTTCATTAATTGCGTCAACTGTTGAAGAGTTATCATAACCAAAAGAATGTAAACATTGGAAGTAAAGCTCCGATGTTAAAGCTAATTATTTTTTCTGAAGTTTTTTCAGAGAACAGAACTTCGGTCTCGGTTTCTGAACAGAAAAAAGCTCTCGCTAGTTTTACTTTGAAAACCGGAAGTTCACCGTCACAAAGATCTGTTTACCTCCGGTGGCGGTACCGCGGCTCTCTCTGCTTTGTTTTAGTTTGTAAACTTAAAATACAATATTAATCTGCATTTCAGAGCAAAAATACATCATCACCTGATCATATTTTGATAATATTTTACTACAATTAACTATATTTATGAAGATCGAGAATCAGCGATCTTTGACATCGCAAATATTCGTACTCGTAATTTCGCAGATCGCGAATACCCGAGTACCCGGATGCTCGTTACAGCCCTACCTGCGACCTTAATATTTCCTGCGGGCCACCTGCGTTATCCATTCCATTTTTCCCAATTTTTGACAATAGACAGCCTGAATCCGCCCCTAAGGACAGGTGGAACTGAGGCTAAAGTTTATGGACTCATGGTTTATACTGTAGCATTGAGTATCCTTGATAGGATTCGGTGATATTCTTATGATCATTATCCAAAATACATGTCCTCTTGGCACCAATTAAGAGACTAACAGATTTATTACCCAGAACTACTGACCAAGCCTAAGAAATAATCTATCAAGGATACATCTATGGATCCTTTTTATAAATAATAAAACAGGTTTTCTGTCAACTGCAAAGTACAAAAGGTTAGTGTTTTTGGCCATTTAAAATTCCAGTTGTCAAACATTTTATCTATCAGACGCTGACATCCGGACTATTACCGTTCAATTTTGTCTTTGTCTACATACATTGATAAAAACAGCTGCTGTATTTCTGTTGTTGCACTAATTATAATTATTTCATTAGACACAAAACAGAAATCTTATTTGTGAGTAAAGTACATTTAATTAGTCGTCTCAAATACAAACTTTTAATATTTACAACAAAAAAACAAAAACTCATTCTTGTCATTGATGTGCTGTGAAGCTTTACTGAAGGATTCCAACCACACGCCGCCACCTCTGCGCTCCTCTACATGTAAAGGTTAGGCTTCCAGACGCCAGAAAAGTGCAGCTCAGCAGATAAAAACTGTAGCAGAAAGTCTTTAAAGGCTCTGAAGAGGCTTTGTCATATCTGAGAATTTAAACTCCACCAATGTCACTAACCAAGGTGACTTCAGCAGCAGGTACATCCTAAAGATTTACACTACAAAGCTGCATGCCTTGAAAGAAAAAAAATACACAAAAGAACGTTAAAGCAGCGGTCCAGAAACCTGACTATTGAGAACATTGTCAACATTCTGGTTCTAAACCTTTTTAGAATATTTTAGTTTAATGGTTTTCAAGTATTTACCTTGTTCTAGTGCTTCTTCTGAAACTGAATCCTAAGACATTCTGATTTTCTTAGATCTGAAATCTGACACCTTTTACGACAGTATTCTGGTTGATCGTCTCCACTGTGATTACAGTTTATCCGGGTCTGTTCTGAGTTGGTTTGTCTTCTACCTTAGTGACAGACCCGAAATATCAAAGTTAACACTCTGTCTTCAGAAACAAACAAAAAAAAGCTATCCGGCGGTGTTCCTCAAGGCTCTGTTCTGGGCCCCATTTTATTTATGTTGTATATGATTAAGCACATTTTTTACCATTTCTATGCAGATGACATCCAGCTCTATTGTTCATTTGCTTAAAACCTTTGTTACCAGCTATTTTCACTCTTTGATTGTCTTTGGCTGCTGGACAATCACCTATTTGTCAAGTCTTAAAAGACAGAGACGGTAATTTTTGCTCCTGATGCTAAAATTCCCACAATCAAAACACAACTCGCTTCTCGTTCCTCTGTACAGTCTAGTTTTAGGGACTGGTTAGACAAATCAATGGTTTTTTTAACATCATTCGAGAAAGATTGCAATTTAAAGTTTTAGCCCATTGAAAATGAATAGCAAATTTATCCAACTGAAAACATTAACCATGTTCAGGACATTTATGCTTTTGCTTACGTAATTTTTGAAATTTTACACAATTGCTAAAATTTTACTTAATTACTATTTTTGCTCGTTTTTTTCCACATATTTCTACACCAATGAGTGAACTTTCTGCAAGTTTGTTATCCGCATGTATTCCGCATGTTAAGCATGCTACTGAGGTTTTAAAGGCTAATTTTGAATTTAGCTAATATCTTACCAACATGCTAATGTTTTTTGGTAATTTAGCAACTACTGAGGTTTTTATGTGGGGGCTATTCTTGAGTTTACCTAATAATTTAACAACATGCTAATGTTTTTGGCTAAATTTTCATCTTTTTTTCTGGGGTACTATGGAGTTAAGCTAGTATTTTAATAATGAGCTAGCCTTTTTTTTGTTTTTGCTAATTTAACATCTAAGATTTTTTGGGCTAATTTAGAGTTGAGCTACCATTTTAGTAACATGTCAGCCGTTTTGGCAAATGTTGCATCTACTCAGGTTTTTTTGGGCTTTTCTTTAGTTCAGCTAATGTTTTAGCCACATGCTAATTTTTTGGCTAATTTTGCATTTAATTAGGTTTTCTGGGGTACTATGGAGTTAAGATAGTATTTTAGTAATGTGCTGGATTTTTTTTGGATTATTTAACATCTCCTAAGGTTTTTTTGGGCTAATTCTGAGTTGAGCTAAAATTTTTGTAACATGTTAGCTTCTTTGGCTAAGGTTGCATCTACAGAGTTTTTTTCAGGCTAATTCTGAATTAAGCTAACATTTTAGCAACGTGTTAGCTTTTTTGGCTAAGGTTGCATCTACTGAGGTTTTTTTAAAATAATTTGGAGTTAGGTTTATATTTTAGTAATGTTGTGATTGTTTTCATTATCATCTTTACATTTTTGTGCACTTTCTGCAAGTGCAAGCATAGCAATTAAAATAAATGCCTTTTGCATTTTTCTTCAGCGACCACATTCAGCAAAAATCATTCACACTAGCATTATCGCAGATATAGCAACTTTTCTAGTTGCTATCTGCCATTAATATTTTATAATTTTACTGTATTTATTTGATTTCTTATTGGTCTGTATTTTAACCCTCTGTGAAAAATTCAATATAAATAAAGATTTACTTACTAAGATTCAAGATATTTGCCGCATATCGTCAAATTAGAGATTACCTTTCGTCTCAATACCTGTGACAAATATTTTCTTTTGTTAAAAATGTTCCTGCCTGTTAAAATGATTTAAGTTTAATTGTAAAATAAAGTGAAATTGTGAGATTTAGTAAGAATTATATTTATCTTTTTAAAGATCTGACAAAGATCTATTTCTGACTCTTTCAGCACAAATCAGTGGGAGACAGACAGGTATAATCTCATTTCCATATCCGCCTCAGGCCATTTGTGTGGAAACAGAAATTAATATCAAATTGCTTCTGGAATCTTGCATCAATTTCGCAGCAGGAGGGCTTAGGGGTTGTCTCCTTAGAATTCCTCCACAGGTGACCACATGAGATGCTCTACACGTCTTCACCAGCAGAACTTGATTAAAGGCAGTGACTGGGGAGATTGTGAAATCACAACCCTGCCGTGGTGCGGTGGTCCAACGCCGTGTCCTCTCAGCAGGAAGGTTTGCAGTTTAAATCTCTCTTAACACGTCTCTCTGTGCAGATTGAGTTCGCACTGCGTCTGTATGGATTAAGAAACTTTCTTTCCGCGGTTGAGAATACTATCAGGATGAGTAATGTTTCAAACTTTCTGCTGGAGTGGGGTTAACTTGTCCGCGGTGCGGCCCATGTCTGGGAAAGTGAAAACTGAAGCGGGCTCAGCCCCCCTACTGACACCAAACAGAATAAAGCTGGTTATTAAAGATGGATAGAGCTTTGATACATACATTTACATGTGATATATGAACATCAAAGACTGAGGTATGAAAGCGAGAAGCTCTTGCAGAGTGACTATATGAATCTGAGTTGTAATCTTTCCAACATCTAGATCCATGGTCCCCAACCACCGGGCCGCGGACCTGGACCGGTCCATGGAAGAAGTAATTAATTATACAAAAAACAAAACTTTAACAAAAACAACTTTAGGTTACCAGAAGTACTACTTAAAGTATGAATTTATCACAACGGCTGATTACACCAAACCTGTTTACATAGTATTCAGAATATTAATTGGATGTTACCAGAGTTTGATGTTCCTGATACCAATATAATATACCAAGATACTTAATTTACAGTTGGTGCAGACAAAAATATGTTATTATTTTATTATGATATATTATTATTAAATATGTTGAATGAAGTTGATGTATTTTTTGAGTTCAATCTCTTTATTTAAGCTTAAAAAGACATTAAACCATATAAAATTTTTTGTTTTAATTTCTAATAGGATTCTCTGACAATCTTTGGCCTAAATTTAGTTACAAATTTAAGTTTTAAAAACAGCATAATCTATATCAAGCATAAATAAAAACTACTCATCCTGAAGATATGATTGCACTGGTTGATGTTTTTAATTGTAAAATTTTGTTCTTTCTCTCCCAATCTTCTCTTATTGGATCCTAAATAGACAGAAAAGTTTGTATTTTTTCTTTCTTACTAATTAATTAATTAATTTAATTTTAATTTTAAATTAAAATTAATTTTTAAGGGGCAGACGATATTCATTTTTTTTTCCATCATGTTTGAGTTTACAGCTCAAGGTTGCATTGAATGTTTTTTTTTCCTTTTATTGAATAAAAATGAAAATTAAAACAAAAAGTCTCCCTAACCCTAATATAGCCATCATCATCAGACTATAACTGACAGCCCAAGCTAAATAAACTAGTTATTTCCAAATACATTTCAACAAATATCTCAATTTTATATTTTCTAGATGTGTTTCTAGTCTCTAAAACAGGATTTGTGGTGGATTTGGAGCCAATGAAATACTTCAGCTGTGATTCAGCCGAACAACCTACTATCTCAAAATGGTGTGTCAGGTGACCTCTGCTGATAACGTAATTGGTTAGATTGTTTTTTCCCTACATACTGGTACTTTTCTCCATTAGAGTTATTCACTGCGGTGTTGATGCTGTGGAGGACCGAGTGGCGGTTTCTGCCAAACCAGCGGTGCGTTTTGGCCGTGATGCTTTTTTTTTTTTTTGTGTGTTCGGCTCCGCTAGGCTGCAGTTGCATCACGGTGCTGATGTAATGAAAGCATCTGCTCCACATCTAGGTTGAAGTCATTGTCTGGACTTGGAAGCAATTGCTCATTCTTGCTGTGAAATGGCTGAGATGGTATTTGTAAAAAAAATAAAAAGCAAAAAAATTCATTCCTTAAGCAAAAGAATGAATTGTTTTCCCCTTTCTAAAATACATAAATAAAAGAACACTGTTTGTTGTAACAGGAATACCAGTTTATGTCAGTGCATCAATAAAAAAAACACAGAATAGAAATCTTGTTTGCAATTGTACACCTGTACAGATTGTTAAAGTTTCTTCTTTTTTTGGCTTAAATAAACACATAAAATCCACAGAAGTCCTTTTAACTCACTGAGTTACATGCATTGCTTGTATTAAATAAACTGGACAGAGTGAGTATGATGTCACACATAGAAAGTTCTTGTTCGGCTCCAGTGAAATTAAGTTAAATTCAGTTTCTAGTTTTCCGTGATGTGGGCGTCGCCATGTTGGAGCCAGACATCAGTGATTGGTCAGTCGGTCTGAGTCAGAGCGTCTTTGAAGTCCACACCCCCAGCAGTAAATTTGGGGTCAATCAAACATTTAGGTTGGGGCCACTGGGGACCACATGCTTTCTGATTGGTCGGTTTCATAACTTGAACTACAGAAAAAATCTGAGGCAAAGATTTAAAAAAAATTATTAGAGTAAAAATGGTCGTTCTGACCAATAGAATGAAAGATGTTCATTTCTCTATGGGAGGGAGGGGATTGCTTTGTCCAGTTCTCATGTACAGTCAGTGGTAAAATGGCATTAAACCTCTCCGCCTGAGACCAATCTTAGCTAATAATACAAAAAATAATGTCACTAAATAATTGCCCCTAAAAACAACGAGCCTATTTTAACAGAAGATTGTCATAAAAACCAAATTACTAATAAATCTAGAAATTAATCAACATTAAATATATATTTTATGAAAAAAATGCAAAATCTAATTTCAGAAACTGCTTCACTAAAAGTCTGGAAACTATTTGGGGAGTGTAAATAAAATAAATCTGATTAAATTCTTGTACTTTTAGTTACTGAAATCATTGTTTCTAATCGTACCTCCTGTTTTTACAATTATAAGCTTAGAATTTTGATTATTTCATTATATATACAAAAATAAATCTGAAGATTTAAATAACTAAAATGTGGCTTTGAATCAATCTAGAGTTTTGAAATTGGAAATCAGTTTGATCAATAATTGTGTTTGTAACACAGGAGGTCAAACAATCCACCTGATATAATAAATTATAATATTAGTGGTTAAGTATACCATCATGGCAAATATTTAACTAAAAAATGATTTTAGAAGAGCAGCTTCTGCCATAGCAACAAAGAAAACCGTGAACCATGAAGCTTCTGTTACTCCGACCAGCTCAAGTTCTAGTTATTGACCTGAAGGACGGCGTGTTCTTTGATTCGTCTCCTCATTGCAGGCATCAGTGAGCTTAACCTTTACATTTGCCACCTGAAGTGAACTTGTTTCACCGCAGCCATGTCTCCTCTGCTCTTCTGTGACAGCGACCGTCCGCCAGAAGAGAGGAGATAAGAGACGAAACTCAGCTTGGAAATAAAAACCTTTGATTTCCTGTTTCAGTCTCTAAATAGATCAAGAATCTGGAGTTTCATTAATGTTTGTTGACCTTCTTTTAAATCCACTTTAAGGTAGAGGAGAATAACTAAGATGTCAGACGTGTACTTTGACTTACTGTGAAGTACTTAATTTTTTTGAAATGGATATTGTTTATGCTTCAATGCTGGATGTTTTTCCACCGCACTTTTCTGATCTTAAAGAAAAGTAGAACCTTCAACTCGGTGACACCTTCTGCGCAGATGAGAAGCAGAATAAACTGAAGGTAAGCGCGTTATTGAAACTTCCATTGACATCTGCACTTCTGAGGTGGAAATAGTAAAGACGGGTGATTTAAGAGAGCGCCTTCGACTTTCAAGGCCTTTGATATGATTAATTCCTTCACGCTTTACTGTCTTACACTTAAGAATAAAGAATAAAGCATAGATTTTGTGTTTAGTAATTTTTAATCGTTTTTTCAGTAAATTTTCTGTTTCTAGCTGCTTCAATAGAAGCTCCTCTCATTATGTATCCGGTGTTTTTAATCCCAGTTTTCTTCTTTCTATTAGAATAACCTTAAAAGCGTTGCTACCGAGCTGCACATGCTGTTCTTCAGTCCTGCGGTAACCGCATTGTTTGGTTTAAGCTCCGCCGCCGCCGCCGCCGCCGCTGCCGTGTGGGAGGTTGTTCAGGGGAGGAGTGACATAAGATTGATTGGCACAATCTCCTTCTTTTTTGCTGCAGTGGCTCAGACCCTGGAACACAACGTTTAGGGTTTTTGGTTTGTTTTATCCAAAAAAAAAAAGACAATATTTGAGAAGAAAACAAAAAATATGCAGCAGAAAGGTGGAGGGAATGTGGTGAACCTCGGTTGACACGGTTACAGAACGCCACTGACCAACAAAGTCCGGTATCGTCAACTGGAAAAAACTGGATTTAGAATGATGGAGCTGACAACAGAGTTTATGCATCTGTTTTATCCTTTTTTCGTTCTGTGTGGAGACGGAGAGAAAGAAGCTTCACAAAATTCAGCTTCATGGAGAGAAGCTGATGTTGGTGAAATATTAGAAGAATATCTGGTTAAGCAGGAGATCATGATCTCAGTTCAGAGTTAAGGTTCTGTCAAACCAACTGAATGTTGTAACTTTTATTTTCTGCGTCTGACCCGCTCCCTTCCAACTACTGTAGCCGACACGGCTCGTATAAATGCAAAAGACGCAACACAACAACAAAAGTGGAGCTTCGGCTTTTCTCCTTGTGTTGCGGCCTTTGCTGTTGTGCTTGAGCTTTTTTTGTTTATCGTTTTTGTCATTGTGTATCAGCTTTTGTTGTCATATTTTGGCTTTTTGTCATCGTGTTTCGGTTTTTGTCGTTGTTTTGAGCTTTTGTCGTTGTGCTCTGGCTTTTGTTGTCGTGTTTCAGCTTAGGTCGTTGTGTTGTGATTTTTGCCATTGTGTTGTGGCTTTTGTCATCGTGTTGAGCTTTTGTCGTGTTTCAGCTTTTGTTGCTGTGCTTCAGCTATGGTAGTCATGTTTCAGCTTTTGTCGTCGTGTTTCGGCTTATGTCGTCGTGTGGTGGCTTTTGTTCTCTTGTTGAGTTTTTGTCATCATGCTTCGGCTTTTGTTGCTGTGTTGTGGCTGTTGTCATCGTGTTTCTGTTTTTGTCATCATGTTTAGCTTTTGTCGTTGTGCTTCGGCTTTTGTTGTCATGCTTAAGCTTATGTCATTGTGTTGTGGCTTTTGTCGTTGTCTTGAGCTTTTGTCATCGTGCTTCTGCTTTTGTCGTGCTGTGGCTTTTGTTGTCGTGTTGTGACATTTTTCATCAAGCCTCTGCTTTTGTTGTTGTGTTGTGGATTTTGTCATCGTGTTGAGCTTTTGTTGTCGTGTTTCTGCTAATGTCGTTGTGTTGTGACTTTTGTCGTCGTGTTGAGCTTTTGTTGTCGTGTTTCTGCTTTTGTCATTGTGTTTCTGCTTTTATCGTTGTGTTGTGGCTTTTAGTCGTGTTGTGGGTTTTGTCGTTGTGCTTTGACTTTTGTCGCTGTGTTGAGCTTTTGTCGTGCTTCGGCTTGTGTCGTTGTGTTTCAGCTCACGTCGTCATGTTGTGGCTTTTGTTGTCTTGTTGTGGCTTTTGTCACATTGTCAAGCTTTTATTGTCATGTTTCGGCTTTTTTCGTTTTGTTTCAGCTTTTGTCCTCTTGTTGTAGCTTTTGTCAGCCTGCATTGGCTTTAAGTAATTTATACATCAAAAACAATTTTCTCACATTCATAATAGTTGAAAAAAAAACTTAACAAAGAACGACACATCAAAAGCTAGAATAGAGCATATTTTTTATGATAAAAAGATTTTAAGTATAAAACTTTATCGATACAGTTCAGTTGAAATACGGTGGCAGATTTACCAGGAAGTGATGGAGAAAGCTCCGCCCTGATTCTGTGAGGGCTGGAGGTAAAACATTACCTTTGTGGGACCTCAACATTTACTATGTCCAGTCTCTATAAACTGTCTATGGATGTGCCGGGTTAGGGTTAGCTTAACCCAGGACAAAGCGGTTTAGAAAACCGCTGGATGAAAGTCAGTAATCCTCCAATGCTCAGAATATTAGACACTAAAGAATCAGTGTGTTTAGTTTTGACGGAGTCTAAAAAACTAAAGCATTAGGATTAGACTGATTGTTTTTCTATTGCCTTGAAAAGTCAGTGTTTTATTTAGTGTGTTTTTAGGTTCTGGTTAATTATTTAGCTAATGTCCTTCTGTGGACCATTTACAGATTTTGCTCTTGTCCTGGAGTCAGGTGGAGTCCCGCCAGGTCCAGAGCCTCTGTGCATTGGACAAATCCCAAGACTATGGAATGGGCCTTGGCACGTCTCCCTATAGCTTTGTGGCAGACCGTAATAGGGATCCCAAATCCCCCAACTCTGACCCAGTTACTCTCCTGGGAAGATTAGCCCGGACATTCATGCCAGCTTGTGTTGACTCTTCAGTTTGTGTGATTAGTTTCATTTTTTTGCTCCACTTGCCTCTCGATGTCTAGAACAGAGCTGCGTTTCTAGAAGCGTCGCAGGCATTCGCAGCGTCTGCGTGAATCTCTGAAAGCTTTAAATCTACCTGGTGAATCCCCAGAATCACACAAATCCACCCAGATTCCAGCGGCTCCTTAAATGTCTGTACCGTCAGTGAAATGTTTCTTTGCCTTATCCACTGATACACTTGTCCAAAAACCAACAAATAGAAATCGTCTTATATAAACGGTACTTTTAGTCATAGAAAGAAACTTTTCACAGGAATTGAGGCATGAATTAATATCTTTTATGGGGAAAAAGAGCTAAATTCTGGGAGGTTTGGTCTCATTTGTTGGTCTCCAGCAGACGAGTTCGAGGTGGATCTGCTGAAAGTTGACCTTTGGCATTATCATTGTAGATCTGAAACAGACCCCCTCTTCATTTTTATTTGATAGGTCAGCCACATCAATATTTCATTCCATGAAGCTCTGCTGTAAAATAAAGTATATATAAAGCAGAGCTAACTTTTATCTGAAGTGAAGGATTCAAACACGGCAGGGAGGACCCCCCCCCAACTGGTTCAATGATTAAAACCTTTTTTAAGTAGTGTCACATGATCAAAGATAAAATAAATACGAAAACGCTCAGCAGATTGTTACTTGGCGTCTCAAAAACACACATTTGGTATAACGTGATATAATTTTCTTAAAGCGCGGTCTGATAAAACAAATCATACTTGTCCCAGTTCCCCGTCTTAACCCATCAACCTGTGGTTGGCATTGAACGCAGCAGCACGTCTTCTCCTGCAGGCTGCAGCCAGAGATGACAAATGCATGAGTTGTGGCGCGATAAGTGCAGTTGGCAGCGGGCTGCGCGGCTGACAGAGAATATTTCATCCAGGATGGTGCGCATCTCACTTAGAAGATTGTATACAGTGCATTAAAACTGGAGTCGTTACTTTTACTGAAATGCACATTGTGTTGTTATCCATCACAAAATATCGAGATTGAACAAGCTGAACACGTCCTGAAATGTTGCCAGTTTGGATCTTTTTTCTCTAGATGTCATTTTTTATTTTAATCGAGACACTTCTGATGGATTAAAAAGCTAATGGGTTTTTGTTGTCTGAAGATTTTACTGTCTATAAATCTCTAAGTGTGTAAAATTGTCGTCATAGACGAGGGGTGTCCAGAAACCCCGCCTTATCTGCTGCCGATTACCTGGTTCAGGTGTATGGGATCAGATGAGTCTCATAATTCAGAAATGCACAAAGTTTGTGTCACAAATTCACACACTCCGATTCACAAATCTAATTTTATGCAAACGTGCAATATGAATTCGGAAATGCACACAACAGGTTTCACAAACACACACGTTGTGCTTCACACACTCATACTAAATGTTTCACAAATGCAAAATAAGCATTTCATAAATGTGCAGTCTGTTTCTCAAAAATATTAATGTTGATTTTCACAAAAAACACAATAAATGTTTCAGAAACTCACAAAAAAATTTCAAACTCACAATATATGTTCCAAAAATCCACAATAAATGTTTCACAAACTTAAATTTTAGGTACTCTTATAATATAAACTCTCAGATCAAGTGAACTGCAGAATGTGCATGTACAACCCCTCTAATTCATGAATGTCTCCACATTCGTGAGAGAAATCCCAGGATGTGGATGTATCACCCCCTTTCCTTTGTGAATCTCTCCACATTTGTGAGAGATTTCACTGCGGTGAGTTTTGAGACTCTCCTAACGTGGAACGTCAGCCGATGCCATCATTGGCCACCGAATCTGTCAATCAAAGTTAGCAGCAAATCGGGCGTGTTCGCTTTCAGCCAATCGTATGCCCCTTAGATTTTCTCCACCGCTTCAAGTTTGGAATCATGGCGGAACGGACACCCGACCGGAACCAGTCGAATCAATCCGTGTATCATTCGTTCATTCGTTTTTCAATTTAAAAAGGGGATATGAAAAAAACGAAAAAGAAAAAAAAAAAAACACACATGAAAATACATCCGTTCCAGGTAAGAATCTGTTGTATTATAGTTTTTCAGTTACATGTCTCTGACGATGTGAGTTTGCTACTTTGACAAGCTAGCTGTTGCTAACTGGGGCTGCACAGAGTCCGGTCATGGATTATTAAACCCATTATGTGATTATATGAAAAGTTGTTGGCTGTGCATTTAATGAAAAGCACTAATCAGCAGTGTCTCCTCTTTTTTGAACCATATTATCAGAATGTTAGTGACGGAGCTTGCGACGTCCCCCAAATGTCTGGAATGTGATGCTAGCGCTAGCTAGCTAGCTAGCTAGCGCTAGCATCAGACTCCGGCGTTGCACTGGCGAAGATTATTCACAAAAAATGAGTTTTATTTAGCTACATTAAGATAAGAAACACGAAATATGAAATACTCGTCGTGGAATATTGTACAACTAGACAACAAATAGTTATCAGAAAAATGTCTTTAAGTTTTGGCAGGAAAACACATTTGTATAACATCTGTAACGGATGATTACAATAAATACTGCGTTCTTACATTTAGTGTTATGATAAATGTGTGACTAGGAGAATTGGGCATTTTTAATTGTATTTTGTTTTCGTTGCAAAATTATTTCATTTGTTGAAAGCATTTTAGAGCCACATTTTTTTCAGCTTTCAAAATAAGAGTGGCTAAGTAAACAAAATCATCTGTAGGCAAGAATGTTTTAGAATATTACATAGAAATAGACATTGTCATATTGTTGGTTACAGCTTTTAGTTAATTAGATCATGTTTTTCCAGTGTTTTCCTCCAGATCAGACAGTTATGATCAAAAACAAAGAGTGATGTTAGAACCACAGCCGAGCTGACAGCAGCTCACTGCTCACAGCTTACTGTTGTAGAAAACATCACAACAGTAATAAGTTTGACTTTAACGTCAGACACGCTGGAATTGTCGGATTTTTGATCTGTTTACAAGAATTATATGAGAACAGTAAATATAGACAACTTTTAAGTGATGAGAAAAGATCTTCTGCAGCGTTTTGATCCCTCCATAATGCATTTCTGATATAACCTGTTTTCTCCTCATTTGCTGAGGATATTTCCTGAATAAAAGACCAATAGCTGCTGGTGGTTTTCTTTCAGGGATTTCAGTGAAGCTGGTGTCCAGTGCTGGGGAAGCTGGGAGCGCGTTTGAGCAGAGCTGAGGTCCATCACCGAGGTCTCTTCATCTGGAGAGGACCTGTTCTCTACAGATGATGCTGAGCAGAAACATGGACAGACTCTCCCTGACATGACTCTTGTGATACTGTAGTTAACCATAAACAGACTTTTCCAGATGCATTGCTTCATCTAATACATGTTACTAACAGGTGTGCTGAGTAAATAATGATTATAAATGTAACATTTAACTTAGTGCATTAATAAGCCCCCAAAGTAACCCCCCCCCCCCAACTGTATATCTATTTCTGTTGAAAGATGTATTCATGTTAGGTTTGTAATAAATATATCACATTACCATGAAACCATTTTGTTTATTTTCATATATATGATTACAATGCTCATGTTAGCATTCAGTTTTTACCTGCAAGAAGAGATATTTCTGGACTGCTTTGAAAATATCAATATTGTTAAAGCTTTAAGACCTAATGATAAAACAAGGAGCAAGTAAAAAACAACTCTTAAATAAAAGTCCAATATCAACACTTTACATAGCAGTTTTGATTGAACATTAACTTTGTGTTTGGAGTTGACAAAGTGCTTCATGCAGTCCTTCTAGATGTTGTTTTGCAGCTCATCAGCCCGACACTCCAGGCAGGGATCACGGCTCCTCTCCTCAACAACCAGTCAGGCTTATGCAGCAGGTCCAGGAAAAATGGCTCTTCCAAAGGACCTGCAATTAAAAGAAAGAGAATTTAAATAACTGAATATGTAGTATTACCTGCAATAAAGCCAGCATGAATGCTGTAACCTGAATGTAGCAGCTGAAGATGCTAGCACAGATTACTGAAGATGCTTAAAGTTATAGCTAAAAAGGCTGTAACTCATTGCAAGCTAAAATATTATCTAAATGCCAAATTAGCCTAAAAAACAGGTAAAAAAGTCTAATTCAGCCATTAAAGATAGCATAAAGTTGAAATATTAGCAAAAATCAAAATTAGCCTAAAACATGAAATACAAAATTTGCCAAAACAGCTAGCATGTAGCTGAAATATGAGCCAAACTTCAAATAGACTAAAAACCTTGGTAAATGCCAAAATAGTCCAAAAAAGCCAGCATGATGCTAATGTAACAGCTGAAACTCCAAAATAGCTAAAAACCCCAGCAGATGCCAAACACTAATGTGGCTAAAAAAAATGAGAAATCCCAACTTGGTTTAAAATAACCTTATATTTTATAGAACGTAGTGAGTAAAAAAATGTTCAGACTAAAAACGTGGACTGCTTTTAGAGAGTGTTTTAAGGTTGTCATGGCAACGAGCACTAGGGCTGCCATAAACGATTTTAATAGTCGACTAATCACTGATTATTTTTTCCGATTAGTCGACTAATCGGGTCATGCGCAAACTGGATATAAAGATGCTGAAGTTGATAACCAGCTAAAATGTTAGTTAAATGCCAAATTAGCCTAAAAAATAAAAAGAGCCAAAGTTAGCCAAAATAGCGGGCATGCTGCTGAAAGAATAACTGAACTCCAAATTAGCTTTAAAAAAAATTCCTACGTTAACCAAAACAGCTAGCATGTAGCTGAAATATTAGTTAAATTCAAAAATAGCCTAAAAAAAAAAAGAAAAAAAAAACGCTTAAGTTAGCCAAAAACAGCTAGCATGTATATTAAATATTAGCTAAACTCCAAAATAGCCTAAAAAAAACTTGATAAATGCCAAAGTAGTCCAAAAAGCTAGCAAAATGCTACTATAACTTTCAACTTTACTACACTCTGACTTCATACAATACAAAGTAACGATTAATCGACTATTAAATTAGTCGTCGACTATTTTAATAGTGGATTAGTCATCGATTAGTCGACTAATCGTGGCAGCCCTAACGAGCACCCAAAGGGAGGCGCACGGCTGCGTGTCTCTGTCATTGAAAATGATTCCCTGCACTTGTCTTGAAAAAATGCTTATACCTTTTAAACCATTATCCTCTCAATAAAACAAAAAAGTAGTCAGAATCCAGAGATTTTAGACAACAGCTTGTGCAATTTGACTAGTGAAAATATGTACCTTGATACTTGCCCTCACCATTTTTTGGAACCAAACCATTCCTGTTCTTACAATTTATCACCTAAATATCCCATTAAAAAAACATAAATAAATATCCTGGGAAGTGATCAAGATGCGTAAGGGCAATGCAGACGTGAGTCTTTGCCAAAGGTATCAAATGTGACCAACATGAATTTCTATCACCTTTAGTGCTTGAATACTCTAAAAATATGTTAAAAAAAACATCAGCCAAAATAAAAACAGTTAGAAGAATATCTGCTCAAATGAAAGGTCAATGTTTTCAATAAAACATTCAATAATTAGGGATTATTCAAATTTGTACTTAGATTTGTGAACGATCTAAGAGAGAAAATGAAAATACAGTTAAGCAGAACATTTATAAAATAAATACTGTAAATATTTCAGCTGAAATTGGTAAGATTACCTTTATTATTTATTTTCAAATTGTGCTAAAGTGTTCAGCTGTCAACTTTGCAGTTAGCCAGTTTGTCTGAATTCACCGTAAAAAGGGTTTATTAATGATTATATTCCACATAAGTCTGTCCTAGTGATTTATCTGTGTGCTGTATTACATAGTGAAATTACTTTAGTCTCCGTTGTACTCCCTCGTAGAGCTGCCCTCTGTTCTTCAGGCAAAAACTGTTCTGGAACTTTGCTTAAAGAAACTTCACCTGCAGGAAAAAACAAAACAAAACACGTTTTAACTCAGCACAGTATTTTAAAGATTATTGCAGCTAATCATTTTAAGTATCAGTTTTTTGTATATGCACTTTAATGACATTCAAAACACAATGATTGCTACGAAGGAAAAACAAGTCATCTTTACCTCAATAAATAGAAGATTCATTAAAATAATTTTGCAACGAAAACAAAATACAATTAAAAATGCCCAATTCTCCTAGTCACACATTTATCATAACACTAAATGTAAGAACGCAGTATTTATTGTAATCATCCGTTACAGATGTTATACAAATGTGTTTTCCTGCCAAAACTTAAAGACATTTTTCTGATAACTATTTGTTGTCTAGTTGTACAATATTCCACGACGAGTATTTCATATTTCGTGTTTCTTATCTTAATGTAGCTAAATAAAACTCATTTTTTGTGAATAATCTTCGCCAGTGCAACGCCGGAGTCTGATGCTAGCGCTAGCTAGCTAGCTAGCTAGCGCTAGCATCACATTCCAGACATTTGGGGGACGTCGCGAGCTCCGTCACTAACATTCTGATAATATGGTTCAAAAAGAGGAGACACTGCTGATTAGTGCTTTTCATTAAATGCACAGCCAACAACTTTTCATATAATCACATAATGGGTTTAATAATCCATGACCGGACTCTGTGCAGCCCCAGTTAGCAACAGCTAGCTTGTCAAAGTAGCAAACTCACATCGTCAGAGACATGTAACTGAAAAACTATAATACAACAGATTCTTACCTGGAACGGATGTATTTTCATGTGTGTTTTTTTTTTTTTTTCTTTTTCGTTTTTTTTCATATCCCCTTTTTAAATTGAAAAACGAATGAACGAATGATACACGGATTGATTCGACTGGTTCCGGTCGGGTGTCCGTTCCGCCATGATTCCAAACTTGAAGCGGTGGAGAAAATCTAAGGGGGCATACGATTGGCTGAAAGCGAACACGCCCGATTTGCTGCTAACTTTGATTGACAGATTCGGTGGCCAATGATGGCATCGGCTGACGTTCCACGTTAGGAGAGTCTCAAAACTCACCGCAGTGAAATCTCTCACAAATGTGGAGAGATTCACAAAGGAAAGGGGGGTGATACATCCACATCCTGGGATTTCTCTCACGAATGTGGAGACATTCATGAATTAGAGGGGGTTGTACATGCACATTCTGCAGTTCACTTGATCTGAGAGTTTATATTATAAGAGTACCTAAAATTTAAGTTTGTGAAACATTTATTGTGGATTTTTGGAACATATATTGTGAGTTTGAAATTTTTTTGTGAGTTTCTGAAACATTTATTGTGTTTTTGTGAAAATCAACATTAATATTTTTGAGAAACAGACTGCACATTTATGAAATGCTTATTTTGCATTTGTGAAACATTTAGTATGAGTGTGTGAAGCACAACGTGTGTGTTTGTGAAACCTGTTGTGTGCATTTCCGAATTCATATTGCACGTTTGCATAAAATTAGATTTGTGAATCGGAGTGTGTGAATTTGTGACACAAACTTTGTGCATTTCTGAATTATGAGACTCATCTGATCCCATACAGGTGTGTTTGGCCAATAAGGAGCTTCACTGGCAGGTTGGTTGGAAAACTTTTAGGACCTCGATGACTGATGACGATAGTCTTAGATCAGAGGTCGGCAACCTTAAGAGTAAAAGAGCCATTTGGGCTCGTTTTCTACTGATCCAAACCTAGAAGGAACCGCATTGACTTATGTTAGCCTTTAAGAAATTTGGATTTGCATTCATAAGCTTCTTTTTGTTTTAATAAATATGAATAATGTCTATTTTTGGCACAAACAAAAGCAAAAAAAATATAAAAGGAACTAGCATCTCTTAAAATAGGATTTTTTTTTTTTTTTACGTTTTTACCTTAGTAGCAAAAAAGCTAGCTTGTTGCTTAATTTCTAGCTGAACTTCAAATTAGACATTTCTCTGTATATTAAATCAGCTAAATGTTAGCATATTGCTGAAATATAACTCTAAATTAGCATAAAAAACTAATTAGAGGCCAAATCCACAAAAAAATTTAAAGCTAGCTTGTTGCTTAATTACTAGCTGAACTCCAAAGTAGCCTAAAATTCCTTAGTCAAAAACGTTAGCATGTTGCTAAAATAGAAGCTAAATTCTGAATTGTCCACAAAAAATTTCAGTAGATAACAAATTCACTGAAAACATCAGCATTTTAATAAACTATTAGCTAAACTCCAAATTAGCGTAAAACTAACTTAGTAAAAACGTTAGCATGTAGCTAAAACAGAAGCTAAAACTCTAAATTATCTTAAAAACCCCACTAGAAAACAAATTAGCCAAAAACGTCAGTATGTAGCTAATAGCTAATCTTCAATTTTTAGAAAATTACTATTGTATTTTTCTTCATCCAGAGAGTCACAATAGAGAGATAAAAGAGCCACATGTGGATCTGGAGCCGCAGGTTGCAGACCTGTCTTTGACTATGGTCACATATCCCAAAATGCCGCCCTGTGATGACCTAAATCCAATGTGCAAAAATGCATTTTTGCACATTTTTGCCCGTCACATGGTGACGACAGAGGTGAAAATTTGTTCCGGATTATCAGAGGAAACAAGTTTTGTTTCACTTTAAATGTATCCAGTCTGAATACAGCCTCACACTTCGTCCAATCAGAGCTGCTGTTGGCCGACGATTCGGCTGCCGCCGCCCTGCGGCCGCCCAGCTGTCGTCCAATTTCATAAAGGCTTCAACCTTACTCGACTGCCTTGTCTGCATTCATAACCACGCCGACAATTTTCGAATCGGTGCCATTAAATCCCGCAGTCTACTTTTACTTTTGATGATAAAAAGTAGTCCTGGACTTGAGAGATTAAAGGGTGACCAAACAGGGCAGTTGGAGGCTGACCCCATTCTCAGCCATGATTTGAAAATGCAAAGAAAAGGGGGCGGGGCTAGTGAAGGTGCCTGAGAGGGAGTTGCAGTTACAGAATCAAAGATGGGCGGGGCTTTTATACAGGAGTTGCAGGGCATTATGATGCAGAACTTAAACCAGTGGACCAAAACATAAAATTGAACTGTAGTACATCGTTTCAACCTGTAGGGGGCAGCACACAAAGTTTAAAAATTATTGTTTTTTTTTTAATCTTTTTTAAATTTGGCACAACAGCCTTTTTAAAGCTCCATTTATAGAGGTCAACGACAAAAAAAGTTGATTTACTGTTTGGTTACCCTTTAAAGAAGGTTAACTAATAAACTCATCATTTCTGTATTCTGGTTAACACTCCATTTTGTTCAGGTTTTTAGCCAAAACTTGCAAGATTTAGGCTCGTTTTTGTTCTTTTATGTTCTACCCTTTGAAAGTTGCAATTCCAAAAAAAAAAAAAAGATTGCCCAAGGCTAACAAAGTACTCATTTTGACAGAAATATAAGCAGTTCAGGCATTTTTATTAATAACATCAGAATCAATTTCTGCGATCGTCTGAAGAAACGTCTGACCTTTTCACAGAGGTGATGGGGCTTTCATCACTGCTGGAGGGCAGAACTCATTAACCAAGCACAGAGGTCTAAAAGACGTGCACTTTATTTCCCCGCGCTGCAATCACCAGAAAACATCTGATGCAGAGGAGGGTTTATCCCACATCATCAGAATCATCCGATTCTGGCAGAAGAGAAATGGTTTATACCAAAGCTTTTGTTAAATAATCGTTAAGAATTTTTTGTTTTCTTTCACCAAAATTGACATTAAAAATGTAAATATTTAGATATAGAGTTATAATCTACGATGGAATATTAGGGCCACTTTATAAAGTGAAAAATATTTTTAAATTACGACTTTAAATCTCGTAAATTTACGAGAAAAAAGTCGTATATTTATGACTTTAAAAGTCATAGGCTAAATTTACTACTTTTAAAGTCGTAAATTTATGAGAAAAAAAAGTGTAAATCTCCAAGATTTAAAG
The DNA here is from genome assembly GCA_003999625.1 of Oryzias javanicus. NCBI lineage: Eukaryota > Metazoa > Chordata > Actinopteri > Beloniformes > Adrianichthyidae > Oryzias > Oryzias javanicus. The sequence continues at coordinate 124,158 of CM012457.1, read as the reverse complement.
TCGTAATTTAATGAGAAAAGAACCAAAGTTTTCTGTTTATCAGAGCCGTGCTTGAAGATGAAAGACGTGGAGAATCTGGTGAAGATTTATGTTCAGATCGGAGTTAAAAACAGAGAAATTCTGAGCCTTTAGACCAGGGGTCACCAACCTTTTTGAGCGTGAGGGCTACTTCCTGGGTACAGAGTTATACGAAGGGCTACCATTTTGAAATAACAAATTTTGCATAGGTAGCTTTACATTAATAATTATGAATAATGATATGAATATGATATTTCTCATAATAATTATCAACAATGACAACATGCTAGGAAACAGATATCAATGTTGAGCATTTTATTAATCTCAGTAATTGTTAAATTTTCAGATGATCACTTGCATTTCATGGAAAAACGTCCCATTTTCACTATGTTTATCAATAATTTAATGTTAAAAAAATCAACTTACACAGTTTTAAACAATACATTTTGAACTAAGGTCGGCATTTAAACAAATTGAATGATCTTTGAACAGGAGTAGGTCAGAGGTCACCTAAACTTATCTAAAGTTCGTGTATCATGAACATATTTTTAAGACGTTTTAACTTTCAAATCTATGTAAATGTGAGTGTAATTTAAAAAAAAGCAACAGAAGAAAATTTAATTTTAGGTGCAGCTCACAAGTGAGTTGTGATTTTTAGAAGAGATCTGAGGGCCCCTTGTGGGGTCCTTGAGGGCTACCTGGTGCCCGCGGGCACCACGTTGGTGACCCCTGCTTTAGACGATTAAAAATCAAATTATTTCTGGGTTCGGTGTCGGTGGTGCGGAGTTTCATATGTAACATAAAGAGCTCAGAGATCCATGTTCATCAGGACCGTCACTTTATCATGTCTTTCATTTCCCAGAAGCCCTTTCACCACCTCTGTTTCTGTCATGCACAGAAACCAAAAGAGAATGTAAACAGAGCTCCGGACGCCTCCTTCCCCAAATGAAACGTCCCGTCTCGACACAAAACAACATTGAGAAATGACAACGTTAGCACAAGAACATTGAAAATTCCAAAAACTAGTCCTCTTCAGACGGAAGCATCACAGAGTTGGAGGAGATCTGGTCTGTAGAGGAAGAAATGACTGAAGTGGACAGCTGGAGGATATGGACCGCTTCATCAACGGGATCTGCAGAGATCCTGCAAGCAGCATCAACCAATAAAACATTAATACACTGTAAATCATATAAAGGAACTTCCAAACATTTGAAATATTTTAAACATTCAGTTTACCTGATGAAATCCAAGACGCTTTTCACAGTTTGGTTGGTCTGCTTCAGCTCACGACATAAATTCGCTGGACTGTAGGCTCCCCTCCACTTTAATACATTTACGATAATAAAACTCGTAATATTACTTTTTTTTTTTTTTTTTTTTTGGTGGCACTAATACTCGAAATAATCAGAAAAGGTAGTGTAATTTTTTTTTTTTTTTTTTTGCTTAGAAGATAATTTTAGTTGACACATATGTATTAACACCACTTTATGTTTATTCAATTAATCTGTGAAATACTAATGGACATGAGCCTTAGGACCCATCGCTGACTGTGTATGAGAACTGGACTGAGTAACCCCTCCCCCTAGCGTTCCAAACAGGAAATAAACAGCTAATCCTCATTCGAAGGTCAGAATAACCCTTCCTGATCTGATACCTTTTTTAACATCTTATTTTTTTTCATGATTTTTTTTATTTAATGTAAATAATTCCAGTAAAAGCAGACCCATACGTGTGCATGTGACCAGTGGAGCTAATATCTTATGAAGTATTTATTTAAATGATGTCATCAAGTGACCTCCGACCTGCTGGTTTCCCTCTGTCCATCCTTTAGCCATGAAGAACTGTAGATTGACCCGGGGGGGTCTATTCCAACACTTATTTTCTCTTGTTGGTCCTTGTCGGTCCATATAAGTCTCTTTTCATTGTGATGCTTTGGAAAGTTGACATACGCTTTAACACCTGACAAGTTAAATTGACCTGCTGTGGTTGTTGTTCACACTAAGGTTGTGTCCAATCTCTGACCACTAAGAAACTATATAGTGCGGGACTATACAGTGATTTTAAAGGCAATTCAGATTCGATGCTCTCTACTTTTCTTTCGTAATTAAAATCAAAATTAAATCAATACAAAGATTTCACAAAATGTATTTGAGTCTTCTGTTTTCTGATGGTGAAAATGTGAAAAAAAATAAATTCAAATATGTTTTTTTTTTGTTTGAAATTGTTTGTTGTGGTCTATTTTCGCTAATCTAGTCAGCATTGATGCACGCTAGTTTTTCGCAAAGACTTCTGGGAAATTTCTAGCGCATTCCATTTTGGAATTGGCAAACGCACTGTATAGTGAGACGCTAACGCCCCATTTACACTGGACGTGAAAGCGCCGCGAAGCGGCGCGGAACGGAGTCCGCTTCCATTCGGCGCCCTTGTTATCCTATGGCGTCGTTCACACAAAGCGGAGCGGCGCGGAGGGCCCGCGCGGTGCAGCGGATCGTTTCCGCGTCTGACCTATTTTGTGCGCGAGCCGCGAGCGTTCCGCGTCAATTCTGGCCGGAAGTTGCTTCAAGATACATGAGAAAATCCGGTTTCTTTTCAAAATATAACCAGTTTTTCACAATAAAACGCCGCAATTGACAAATGTGATCATGTTTTTGTATCTAAATAGATGGTAGACACCGATTTAAACATACAATCACATCACAAACGTGCGCGCGAGAGCACAGAGACACACAAAACAGACAGACGCGCACACTTTTTTTTTTTTCTTTTTTCACAGACACGTACACACGCAGATCAACGTGGATAGACTCCGGTGCGGGGTGAGGAGTTTCGGGAGTTAATAAAACGACAACAGAGAGACAGAGAGCAGCTCATCTTAGCAAAAACAGGGGGTAATATTTATAAAACACACACAACACAGACAGACACGAGCGCGCACAGATCAACGCAGTGAGCCGACTCTGGAGCGAGTGGGCGGGGCTGCGGGATTTTGGGAGAGAAAAAAAGAGATGCAGAGAGCTGCTCCTCTTAGCAGAAATATGGGTTAATAATTGTAGTTTATTAATTTACCCACACACACACACACCTGCGAGCGCGTGCGCACAGACACACACAAAACAGAGATGCACACGCGCGCACACACAGATCAGTACAGTGGGCCGACAGAGCGGGTGGGCGGGGTTTTGAGAGAGAAGTTCTTCTTAGCAGGAACATGGGTTAATGTCTTTAGGCTATGAAATTATCAACCATGATGGTAAAAACAAAAAAAGCTCTGGCAGAAGCGCCTGTGGACCGCCGCGGAAAAAGGCACGTCTGGTGTGAACTACAGAGCGGAGCGGAAGCGGCGCGGACTCCGCTTCGCGGCGCTTCCGCGTCCAGTGTGACCCCGGCGTTACACCCAAAACCCCGCCCACCCGCTCTGTCGGCCCACTGTATTGATCTGTGTGTGTGCGCGTGCGTCTCTGTGTTGTGTGTGTCCGTGCGCACGCGCTCGCAGGTGTGTGGGTAAATTAATAAACTACAATTATTAACCCATATTTCTGCTAAGAGGAGCAGCTCTCTGCATCTCTTTTTTCTCTCCCAAAATCCCGCAGCCCCGCCCACTCGCTCCGGAGTCTGCTCACTGCGTTGATCTGTGCGCGCTCGTGTCTGTCTGTGTTGTGTGTATTTTATAAATATTACCCCCTGTTTCTGCTAAGATGAGCTGCTCTCTGCCTCTCTGTTGTCGTTTTATTAACCCTTCACCCCGCACCGGAGTCTATCCACGTTGATCTGCGTGTCTGCATGTCAAAAAAAAAGTGTGCGTGTCTGTTGTGTGTCTCTGTGCTCGCGCGCACGTGTGTGCTTGCGTGTTGTGACGATATGTTTATATCCATGTCTATCATCTGTTTAGATACAAAAAAATGATCACATTTGTCAATCGTGGCGTTTTATTGTGAAAAACTGGTTATATTTTAAAAAGAAACCGGATTTTCTCATGTATCTTGATGCAACTTCCAGCCAGAATTGACGCGCACAAAATAGGTCAGACGCGGAAACGATCCGCTGCACCGCGCGGGCCCTCCGCGCTGCACCGCGCGGGCCCTCCGCGCTGCACCGCTTTGTGTGAACGACGCCATAGGATAACAAGGGCGCCGAATGGAAGCGGACTCCGTTCCGCGCCTTTTTGCGGCGCTTTCGCGTCCTGTGTAAATGGGGCGTAAGAGTCTCAAAGCACAGACTAGAACATCAGAACTTTCTGTTTTGACCAATTTCTGTTTCTGTGTTTAAAAAACCTTTTTATATTGACTTCTATTTTTTGGTCCATTTTTTTCCAATTCTTCAATGAATCCAGTTTACTTCTTTTCTTTTTCTCATTTTCAAGAAACTACATTGAAGGAAAAGACAACATCTTTCTCTGCACTAACAGTCATCATAACCCAGCACATGAATATTTCTGGCCGGCTGAAAGCCCGCGGTGCTGCTGGATATTCAGGTGCCACATGTCGGTGTCAGTAATCATTCTCCAACTCAGGAAGACGATTCTCCTCCGCCTCAGTCTTCTGCTGCTCTCTCTTTGATTACAGTTGTCTAAACCTTCAAGTTGAAGATAAAGCGCCATAAAAACGTTGAAACTTTTTAGCCAGTTTGTAAAACCGCGGACGTCGGTCGAAGACGGAGAAATACTCGGAGAAGACTTGATGTTTTTACCGACACGATGTTTTGGTATTCGGAAGCCAGAAAAACAAAGGTCAGCGTGTATTTGACAAAGCATCTCACCCGGACGCATGATTGTTCTCCTCATATCTTTGTCTTGACAGCTTTGAAAACACCTGTGAGAAGGTCAGACGTTTAAGAAAACGTCTATAATTGGTGCGATGATGCAGAAGCGCAAACAGTCAGTCTGACTTTTCTCAGACAAACATTTTTACGACGGTCGAACAGTCGTTTCACAAGAAATCTACAAAACATAAGTTTAATTTAACAAAGGAAGCAAAACAAACTTATTTTGTCCTTTTATAATTTACATATTTTTGTACAAAAACGTATTTTAAAATTGAATTTTGACAGTGTGCTGTCCTGAAAGAGTTAAACGTTCAAGGACAAACGCTGTTTATCTTCTGCTGGCAACCCAGAACTCAAAGCTCATTAACATTTCTAGTGTTTGTCCATTTTAGAAACACTTTGAGAAATTATTCTTATGTTCTTTAGTTGCATTTGGGAAAAGACAAAGGCCTGGAGAACGTGTCCCATGCAGATTGACTTTAATTCGTTCCAGTTGTCACGGACAGTCTCTGTTCACAAAGACACAGAGACCAGAAAAGTTCTTGATTTAAGAAGAAAAATAGAAGTGAACAGAGATGACCCGGTTCATGTCACGGTCACAAGTTGTGTTTACAAAGTTCTTTCTGAAAGGTCTTTTCACCTAAACGTAACAAAAATATATTTTCTGTTAGTTAAGATGAAAATTTAAGAGCTTTTTCCATCATTTAAAGGTTTTTGCCAAAAAATATTTAGCATTTATGCAACATAGTTATGAAAGAAGCTTTTTAAAAATGTGATCCTTGAAAATAATAAATGAAGGAGATGTTTTTCCTAGAAATCAAACAGGTAGAGTTCACATAAACGATGGATAAATAAAATCTGGTCTTAGAATTTGCATGAAAGCATCCTCAGAACCCTTTTAGTGTCACACAGCGCTTTGCTGATTTTCAGGATCTTTCGTGATCCAATGTTCCCTCACGTATTGAAGTTTCATTATTCACGGTTTCACCGAGAGGAGTGGAGATGAAGAGCACGCCGGCCTGTTGGCAACCCGCTTATAGGTGGCATCACCAGGAGAAAAAACCAGATATGTTGAAGAAGATAATCGTGGAGGATAATTATCATCTGGAGCCGGTTTTATGGATGAAACTGGAAAATTCTGGAAGAAGATGCCCTCCTGCCTTTATTTGATGAAGGATGAAGTATATAGAGAATGATATACAGAACTCATGAGTGTTTCTAGTGTTCGGCAATGTCCGCCGAGGGTCGTGGCTGACGGGTCTTAACATGAATTCTGCTTTAAACTGTTTACATTTTTGTTCAATTGAGAATTTACGTATTTAATGCTTTGTTAGTTCAGAAAGGAATTAAACACAGCTGAAAGTCCACAAAGCTAAATCAGCGTCAGGCAGGCAGAGGTCAATCATAAGTTGTCAGGGTTCAGGTGAGGGTCGGGGCAGGCGCCAAGCAATCAGAGAAACAGAAGATCAGGTCCGGATAGAAATGCTCAGTAATGCAGGCAGAGTGGCACAAACAATACTTCGCACTGAGTGAGGCTCTGTGTGCTGCTTAAAGAAACAGTTGAGTGTCAGATTAGTGTCAGGTGAGTTAGAACTCTGGAGACTATTCCTGCTGGTGCTGGAGATCTCAGACTCCTGACAGCAGGTTTTACATAGTTTATATGAAATTATGATGTCAATCCTACACAATTGTGCTTGATTTTTGGCTTTCCAAGTATTTCTAAAATGCATAACTTTTATATGATGCACATATCACATTAAAATTACATCATTGTCACACAAATCACTAATGAATTGCGTATAAAGTGTTGATTTACGTGTTCTTTGCGTGGTTTATATGTACTTCTTCTGTGGTTTTAACCTAATTCTTTGAGAATTTTGTGTCAAAACCACAATTTTTTTCCATATATTTTCACGTATGACCAGATTTCATCTGTACAATTTGTGCAAAATATACATAGTGACTGTATGACTATGTTTTTACACTTTCAAATTACAAAAGAAAAACATGGAAAAGTAAACGGTTACAGAACACACAATAATACAATGGTTCAAAATGCATTCAAACATTTAATCCCGACGCAACAAGGAAATCAAACTCACAAAAAATTAAGGAATTTGGAGTCCCATCAAAAGAATTTAAACATTTCCCTAATAAAAGGGTCTTAACCCCTTAGCACCTGTTGTCTCAAATATGCGACAAACCACTTCTGCCCCCAAATTACCTAAATGTAGCATCTACTTAGAAGCAAAAATTTGATTTTTTTCTTTTTCTTTTCATAGCTAGAAATAAATTCAGGCTTTAAAGACTTAACACTTCTTTGTCCTCCAGTGAAGAATTCGAAAACGACCAAATAATCCAGTTTGAATTCTCTAAAACGCTTTTTTATATTGTTATTCATTACCATATTAGCTTGAAAACTAAAATATCTATTTTGTATTTGTGGTAAGCTTTTGTTCTATTTTTGCTGGTTTTGAACATAAACATTTATTGAGATGGGTGTAGAGGCATCCAGAACCAATCAAACGTCCCTTCAGTCCCGTCTAATCAGTGTCAATGATATGCTTTTTTACTGAAATATCTGTAATTTAAACTTGGAAGTCAAGTCGGTCATAAAATAATTTGAAATACTTAAGTACACCAAAAAAATGCAACTTAAAATGTCTCAAAACTCCTGATTTATTCCAGCTGACATTATTAATATAGCAAGATGAAAACGTAAAGGGCATGGAGGAGGTAAGGACTAGAATATGAAACGGCGGGATTTCATTTTCCTCGACTTAGTGTCTTAAATAATCAGGATGGCCAGGAAGAAATAAAAAGAATCTTTCCAGGTTGCATGTTTAGCGTCCTCAGAATCAGATGAATCGGACGGCACAGAGGAAGACGGCATGCCCTTTGACCTCTTCCAGCCAAATCCCTGCCTGAGTATGTCATTCATAAGGAAGGGATCCAGGTCAAAGCCTTGTTGGATTCTAATCTCAGTCAATTTACACGGGATGACGGCTTAGAGCGATACAATCAGCAAGCTCTGGCTCTGTGGCTTGAATTGTTAATTCATTAATATAACTTTGACTCCACAAAGGACATCTCATGCGTCACCATTGTTTCTCTAGCGTTTGACTATTTCACATCCACACACGTTTTTAGTTTGTCTTTTTTTTTTTTCTTTTTTTTCGTTTTTATTTTTAATATGTACTTTTTCAAAAATCTCCTAAAAATGTTAATTATTAACTAAACTTCACGTTCTCATATTCTACCTCTTTTTTTATTGTGACTAGGAAAATACAGCATCATCTGCATAAATAAAATTGCTGTCCTTTCATTTAACAGGAAACCCAAAGTGAACTTTCAATCCTCTCTGCTCACAATAACCCAAATATTTGTGTATACTTTAGAATAAAACATCATTTTAAACGGAAAATTAAAAATTTAGGGAAAAAAACTGAATAATCTGATTAATCCTCAGAATTTATTCCAAAAGCATCACTGGAGAGTTGCTGGTAGAGGAAGACAAAGACTTTGAGGATCTGATCTGGTGTCGTCTGTCAGTAATGATCTGCTCTGTTTAAGAGTTCTCTTAGGTGTCTGTAGTTTTGTTATGGAGGAGGCACTATATGGAATTTTTTTCCTGGAGACTTTACTCTTACTTTATTATATTAACAAAAGGGAAATAGTCACTTTCAATGAAAAGTCTACGCAAACACGCGTAGAAGCCTGAAATTCTGCTTTACATACAGATCAGCGATCTGCAACATTTTATCCTAAAAGAGCCATTTGGGCCGGTTTCTCACTGATCAAAACCAAGTCGGAGCCGTATTTCTCTCTTTTGAGAAGTTCTTATTTTGATGAAAGATGTCCTGATCAGGTTTTTTTGGGCCCGATACAATCCCAAATCATTCGATTTTGTGTATTTGCCGATACAGAGTCCCGATCTGACACTTTTGTAACACATTTAAAACATGAACAAAAAATATGTCATTTAATTTCATTTAGTTTGTTGTTAAAAACTTAAATAGAACACTTCTGTGAAACAGCTTTAATAAACAAGTAAAAATAGGAAAAACCGCAGCGCATCCATCTTTCTTATAGTTTTGTTTACAAATTTTGTTCACGCTGGGGAGGCGGGTTCAAGGATGACATTGTGAAGTGGGCGGGACCGACAAGGATCGAAAGGCGGAGCCTCAGAAATCGAGTCGTTTTACTTCCGATTATTAAAACAGTACACAAAAATGACTCATATTTCATAAATAATTTGTTTTTTAGTGTTTCCAGTTAATAGATGATCATATGGATATAGTTTAATCTGAAAGGCTGAAAGAAATCATGGTAGGGTATGAACGATGACTTTGTTTTAGCATTAATCTGAGTGTTCGTGATTAGCTGATAGCATTAGAACCATTTATTAGTGTTTCCATTTTTAAGATCATGTAATTCTTTTAAATACATGATCGGTTTTATTACCACAGTAGTTAATTTTCTTAACTTTTATTTCTCTGTCAGATGAACAAATCAGGCATATCAAAGAACAGCTCGGGTCCTAAGGAGTTAAATCCCTGAGCTAGCATTTAGCAGTTAGCAGCTGCTGTGTAGCCGTCTGTCTGTCGGCAGCGCGAAGAGCTGAAGAAAAGAAACACAAATTCTGGCTTTTTCTGTTAAAAATGACTTTCTGGTTGTTGTTTACATTAAGAAAAACCAATAAAGACACTAAAACTGTCAGTTTAAGTCGTTTGTAAAAGAGTTATTGATCTGCGAACATTTAGCTAGCTTAACTAAATTGTTTTTGTCGACCTCCTCTTTAAAGAGCAATGGTACCAGCATGACAAAAAGGTGGTCAGCCTTGACTTTTGGCACGGTAGATTGGTTAAAATTTTGATGAAAATGTAAAGTTGCAGGGAGTTTGCTTAAATTTGTGCTAATAGATGCGATGGAGACATTCCCAAACCCTGGAGGGACTGACTTTAGAGAGGCGGCGTTGTGCTGCTAACAGAAAAGCTGATAGAATTCTGAGATAAAGCAAACCCAGAGTTGTTCACGTAAACCCTCAAACCTGGCAACAAAAGGCCGTGCGGCAGCGCAGCAGCACCCCATAGATTCCCATTAGAGGACAGGCTGACAGTCAGATAGATGTAAATGCTGGCTTGTCATCCCCGCAGAGACCGCCGTTCCCTCATTGGAATTCACAGAACTCTTCCCACTTATTTCATTTCCGTGCGCTCCGTCCCGTTCATTTACACGGCCCCCGGTGCCGCTCCCGAGGAGAGGCTCCTTTTCTCATTTGAACACTCGTGCCCTGCTGCTGGGGAGAGTCGCCGCTGAGCGCGGTGCGAACCAGGAAATCAGCTTATACTGGTAATTAGTTTCCCCGTTTTGTTCCTGATAGTTGAGCCGCTTTCATCAGAACGCCGCAGACCGGGGCTGCTTTGCATACCGGCAGTGCGGCGTTCGGCTGGCGAGCGGTGATTGCCAGCCCATCCTTGAAAACAAGTCCGCGCCGGTATCACCCTAACTGCTCGTGTCATCTATTTAGCTGGGGATGAAATTCCATCTCCTGCACACATTTCCCCCCCAAAAGAAAACAACCTCTGTGGGACAAAGATGTCAAAGCTGCTGATTATCTGCGTAACGCCGCCGTGTCGGCGAGCCGGGACTGGGAGGAAACGGGCAGAAAGGAACCTTTGATCGTCTGCAGGTTTCTTCATGTTTTTTCTTAATATAAATTTTTCAGAAGACTCATCAAATTCTAGAAAATGCAAATAAAGTGATAACTTTGTGGCAGAAAGTGCATTTCTTCACATTCATCTTGTTTTATTTGGTGTTACTGGTAGAAAATAAAAACTGTTACATCGACTCCGTGTCGTCTCCGGTCTGTCTTACCTCCCCTCTGGATCCTGGAGGAGTGGTTTGTCCCGCAACCTCCATGTCGAGTAGTTCGTCCCGCTCTCCTCGCTCGTCAAACAGTTAACCGATCTAAGGCCACGCCCCCATCCTTCCTCATTGAGTCTTTGTAAAACGCATGTTTTGGGTCATACAGTATATAATAGGTTTTTGTAATAAACTTTCATCGTCCGTGGAGGTGTTATCCGTGAGGATGTCACTGTAATTCTGTAAAAAAAGATTTTAGTTTGAAAGCACAACAGAAATTTTATTTTGAAACCCAGACCTGTTTCTGTTATCCGGCTCGTTTCTGGATGCGTAAATGGACTGAAAATAGAACTCTTGTGTGAAGAATTGCATTGGGGCGCAGAGGTTGATTCATGAACGTCGTGTGATGGGTGACACCTGTGGGGTGTGGTTCTGCCATTAAGGTCCCTTTAAATAGGAGTGGGCGGGGCTGCCCAGATTCTTGTGGGTGGCCGGGTTGACTGCTGGGCCCACGCTGTTTGTGCAATTGTTGTGAGCCATTGGGGTAAATTTGTTTTTATGTTTAATAATCATGTTTGTTTTTTATTGTCTTTTAAATACTTTTATTTATGTATTCTATGACAGGGCTACGGTATCTGAAGGCAGAACCACAGGGTAAATGACTGGGTGTGGTTGCTCAATACCACAGGTATGCAGTATTTTATTGCTTTGATATTTTGAAGAACTGGGTATTTTAACAAATGATTTATTGTTTTTATTGTTTCTGTTCCCCAGTCAGCATACTGCTTTTAAGCTTTTTATTTTTTTTTTTTAATTTTTGGATCACTTCCGGGTCTGTGATTTCAGTTTCAGCCAATTGTGTTTTTGAATGCTGTGTATTTTGTAATTTTATTGTTTTTTTATCTTTTTAAACTGTTTGTGTTCGGGTTCGCAGCAGTGCTGCCATACATTTGTTTGATCTCGGTTAGTGACAACAGTAAGAACATATCCAAGACTGGAAATACTGTGATCAATAAATATTATCAATTTGTTTGAACACGCCTGAAAGGAATTTTAATTTAAGATTTTTTTCTTTTGCTATTTACATCAGAGCTATATGGCGTCTTCTTGATTTGTCTGAATTAAGTTATATTTACTTAAGTGAATATAGACACTAATATTGTGGCTTATAAAGGTTTTCCTTCCAAGATTTGGTACATATTTTCAGCAGATTTTTACAGTTCACTTCCGGCTCCTAAACGCTGTCTCGAACAGCCACTATAGTACAATTTGCACATTTTGTTTGGATGAAAATTGTTCAGAAGTGAATATTTATTGAAAAAGAGAAAAAAGTTTTGGTCTTGACTTGAATGAAACACATTAAAACCACTGAAGAAGTATGAATAAACAACACGGAAATCAATGTTAAAGATGAACTGTACGTGGTTATTTAGTAATTTGTGCGACAAATACATAATATATTTCATATTTTAAAAATAAGTCACATTTACACAATTACCTACTTAATAAACATATTCAATATTCGACTGACCTGTTGGCCAAAACTCCAGAGTTCCGTATATATATCTTGCTTGTATCACGGAAGACTGAAATTTCATACATGGACAGAATGTTCTCTGTGTTTCATAAAAGAGCTTTTAGAGAAACTACTCTCAACAATCAGGTCCACACTTGAATCCGGATTACAGAAAATCTGTAAAACGTTTGGGGCCAGCAGGCTCCGCCCACTTTTATTGAAGCATTTGATTGGTCAACTTAAAACTTAAAAATATGGGAAAAAAAAGACAATTATTAAGAAGGTATCAGAGCAAGAATGGTTATCCTGACCAATAGAACGAGCAGGTACTTCCTGTTTGGAATGCCAGGAGGGAGGAGTCAGTGGTGTTGACCTACATATTCAAATTGAGGAGAAAATGATTAATGGCATCGTGGTTAAAAAAAAGAAATAAAAGTTGCAGCTTGAATATAATTGGAGATGGTTTCTAATGATGACGGACCGTAACAACTGGCAAAAACAATATTATCTCTGGAAAACACTGCATGATGCAAAAATGAACATTACTGAGGTGATGTAGGAGAATTAAATAAACACATTGCAGTGTGACGTGATAGAACCTTTATCCAAACATACAGTTATGGTGTTTATTTCTGTGTATTCTTCAGAAGATGTACAGTTTTCTCCGTTCACCAAACGTCGGACTCCATCACTTCTGCCGATAGAGCCATTTTCCAGCCAGCCCTTCATTTCTTTGCCTCTGTCTCTGCTGAGTGAACAGATGACCACAAATTAAACTGCCTTCTCCACCACAGACTGATAGAAGGGCTCATTATCAGAGAAGCACCTCTCTGCTCCTGTGGGAATGGCTTTCCCCCCTCACAAAAATAAATGCGGTCGGTTATAACATTGATCTCCATGGATCTCACGCGGCCTTTCCCCGCGGAGTCCTTGTTGTGGATGCATTCTCCAAAAGCACAACTGGATCAAAGACAAAAAATATGGAATTAGAAAGCAAACAAAACACCAGTTTACAGTAGGGCTGGGCGATATGGGATTTTTTATATCACGATATAGCTTTTTACATATTGTGCAATAAAGATATTGATCACGATATAAACCAAATAACTACTGTATATTTATTTCAAAAATTGAAATGTAAACTCATCAGCAGGTTGATTAAATTTAAATATTAATTTCCTATCACACTAAGCATCACAGATCTAAGGGAAATAATGCAACTAGTTTTTTAATAACCAGGAATATATATATAAATGAACTAAGCTGAAAATTAAAGCAAAAGCTTTCAAGTTTCAAAAGTTTATGAAATAGATACTAAACTGTTTCTTCAGTTCCATTAAAAAACAAAGCATTAAGTCTACAAATAAATTCTGTTTTCAGGGTTCACATAACAAAAATGTATTAATGTACTACAAATTATTTGTGTTGTATTTAGTAGGGGTGTAACGGATCACAAAACACACGGCTTTAAGGTCATGGTTCGGATCATTTTTCGGATCTGTAACAAGTAAAAAAAACAACAAGAAAAAAGAAGATAAAAGTCTAAAATTACTTTTTTAAAAAGTTAAAAATATATGTTTAAAAAAAAAGTACTTAAAAGCATTAACGCACACATTTTGAACTTTGAACATAAACAAAACATGTATTTTCTGATTACATGTACATGTCCAGAGAGAAAATGCTTCATATGTTATCCCACCAAATTAAATTGCAATTTTAAAATTAAACTTTCATTATTTTTGGTATTAATTGTTGTATTGAAACTAACTGTGGCAACATTTAAATACGTCAAATAAGTATTATTAACAGCACATGTCCAGGTGACGCACTGCCATACCTGCGTATTTTCTGGTTAATTTTGACCCTAACAGCTTGCCATAGCTCTACCTTCCCTGTCGGCTCTTGCCAGCTGGGTGCAGGAGTGCGACAGCGGCCGCTCCTCACTGGAAGGTCTCCTGAACTCCGACACGGAGATGTGTACCGATGTTTTTATTCAGCTCTTCAACATAAATCTATCTCTCGGTATCCGCGTTCTTCATGAAGAGTTCAGAAAAGTTTTGACGGAAGCTTCTTCTAGACTCAGCAACAGACTTTCTGCAAGCATCAAATCTGGCTCTTGTTAAAACTAATACAGTGTACAGTGAATTAATTTGACCCCAAATGCATTCGGCGTGGACAGACAATTGATTGTAATAAAGCGCGGGGCGCGAGGTCCACAGCTGCAGCGGGGGTTGCTGGTAGAAGTCGGCTCGTGCGCGTTTGTTTACCTTTCATGCAGACGAAGGACGCGGAGTGGAGTCCAAAAAATGACCCAAATGAGAGCTAATAAACACAATAATTAGATACAAACTTTTACTCTCCCTGTGGAGACTAACTCTCTAACTTTTACTCGTCAAATGGGAGAAACTGCTCGCCAGCAAGTGTTATTTGTGGACCCTTCAAAATAAAAGTCTGTCGCGATTAGGGCTGCCACGATTAGTCGACTAATCGACGACTAATCGACTATTAAAATAGTCGATTAGTCGACTAATCGACTATTTTAATAGTCGATTAGTCGTTACTTTTTTTATATGGAGTCAAAGTGTAGTAAAGTTGAAAGTTATACTGGCGTTATGTTAGCTTTTTGGACTATTTTGGCATTTATTAAGGTTTTTTTGGGCTGTTTTGGAGTTTAGCTAATATTTCAGCTACATGTAGCTATTTTGGCTAATGTTAGCTTTTTTAGTTTTTAGCCTGTCTTGGAGTTTGGGTTATATTTCAGCTACATGCTAGCTGTTTTAGCAAATTCAGGATTTTTTCAATTTTTTGATCTAATTTGGAGTTTAGCTAATATGCTAGCTGTTTTAGCTAACTTAAACTTTTTTTTTAGGCTAATTTAGTATTTAACTAATATTTTAGCAGGCTATTAGCTTCAGGGTTTTCATCTATCAATTTCAGCATCTTCAGCTGACAAATTCTGCATAGAGTATTCACACTAGCATTATTCGCAGTGTGAATAAATCTAGTTTTTAGTTGGTTTAAAGCTAACGATGGTTAAGATGTGTGTTTAACATTCACTTTGAGCATGACATGATTAGTCGACTAATCGGGAAAAATAATCGGTGATTAGTCGACTATTAAAATAATCGTTTGCGGCAGCACTAATCGCGATAAACTCATTCTTCTATTGAAAAAATGTTCTATCGCGATATCAATAATTATCGTTTTATCGCCCAGCCCTAGTTTACAGCAAGATGTTGCAATTTGATGTAATATGTTACACGACCTTTGTTACCTGCAGAGAAGAAGGTTGAAGCTTCACGTAAAAGGAAAAATCAAAATTTACTAAGAGAGTCAAGAAATGTGCTGGAAACTGTAGTTTCAGTGCCAGGATGTGGCAGACGGAGGGAGATATTCGTGGCCGTCCGTCCTTCAGTCCTCAAATGAGCTGCAGCAAATTCCTGTTTGCACAGGTCACAAGGGAACTCTAAACACGGGATCCGAAATAACCTGCAGTGTTGACTCCAATATGCTTAAGACAACAAAAACATGAAATGCTCTGCTATTGAAATGACATGATGGGAACTCTCGGATCAACGTCTTAAAATAGGAAAAAAGAAATCATCTGAAGAGCAGAAGAACTACTGTAGAGAAGCTCGCTGATGATCTCTTAATGCTCTGCTGCTGCTTTGCTTCCTCTGGCAGTGAAAACCCTCTGAGCGTGAAAAGCATATTAGATACGATGAAAATCCACGGAGGGAAAAGTTCACCAGAGAAGCTAAAGCTGGGTGATCACCATCCCATACATTCTGCAAAGTTTTCAAACGTCTCTGGAGATCGGGAAAATCTTCGTGTTCATCACACATCGATCCATATTAAACTCACCGACGGGTTCTGGTGTTTTCTTCAAGCATAAACCCATAAAGGTCTATCAGTTCACTGGAGGACAATCCTGGAAGAAAAGGACTTGATTCTTCTCAAAAAGTTGCTCATTTTTGATTTTCCTGTGTCTCACATCTACAGCAGGTCAGAACATAAAGAATTATCTGTATATTAAAAAGATTTGAGTGTTTTTTTTCACATTTTTCCCACTTTTTCACATTTTTCCCACAAATCTTCATTGCAGAATGTTGTTTCTAACAAGCAGAAATACATGTTTGTTTTCACAAAGCTTTAAAATAAAATAATATTAAGGTGCCTTACCATAACTGCAGTCAAACTAAGTATTTAAACACATTTATTTTATTTATAAAGCACTTTAAGTATAAAAAATACATCTTAAAGTGCTTTACATATAGAAATTAACACTTCATGATAAAAACAAAAACAGACTCCTGATAAACCAAGAACTTAAGTGAAGATGAACCCTTACATTTATATCAAAATAAATACAAATAAGAAAAAAAGAGAACCAGAAAGAAGCGAGCACTAAAAGGTTCAATAATTGGAAAGTAAAAATTTTTAATAAAAAATAAATGTAATAAAACTAAAAAAAAAAAAAAAAAAAAAAAATACAGTGGTTAATTGATATCTTCCAGCGGATTTAGAAGAATAAAAAAGCAGCTTTGGGTTGATATGCAACGCTTTTATTTTTTATATGTTCTCGTCTTTTTAACTTTTTTAGCTTGTTAGGTTTTTGTCTTTTATGTGTTTTAAAGGGTAACCAAACCCTAAATCAACTTTTTTTATTTGTTGATCTCTATAAATGAGGCCTTTAAAAGTGTTGTCTGTTGGTCCTTGCCAGATTTTTTACAATTTAAAATAAAAGTGTTTAACTTCCTGAAATCATAGTCAAAAACAGTCTGTGTGCTGCCCCCTACAGGTTTAACGAGGTATTACAGTTGAATTTTGTGATCAATTGGTGCAAGTCCAATAATAAAATAAAGGGTTAAAATATGATAGCTGCTAAATTATTGTAAACTCAAATAAATGTATTTTTTGGTTTCGTGAAATGTTATTTAATTTTTTTTTTAATTTACACCAGCTTGATCTCCAACTTCTAGTCTATTTTTTAAAAATGTAATACGAGTTATTTTTACAGCTCATTTTCCTACCCAGAAGTGAGGTCACTGAAAGAAACAACATCAGTTCTTTTGTAAAGATGGATGTGAATATTGTGAATTCAAATTCAATTTCTAGCTCAGCAGAGAAAGTGTGTGTGTTTTATCCTGGGGGCGGAGCTGGGATGACTATTTTTGACTTTTCTTTCAAAAAAGGTGATTGCATTTATTTTTTGCTTTTTTTAAACTCTTTTTTAATGTTTTAGATGTTTGACATAAATCAAAATCAAAATGGCAGCACAGACTATTCTTAGAAGGGGCTATTCCTTACTTTGTGACATCACAATGTAAGGACCGGCTCCTTTTTGTGAGTTAGGAGGGGCTGGTGCTCAAAGAGCACAGAGGAGCAAACATTGATCAAAATACCACTTTGGGGTTGCTTTTCATGACGAATGAAAATTATAATATGCTTAAAAAGCAGTTAAGATGAAAAAAAATGAGAAAAAAACATTTTTCTGTAAGAGGTTGTACTCAAGATTTTTTATACTATTTGGCATCCCTTTTTAAGTTATATGAACTGTTAAAATATTTAAGGATTGACCCTCCAGGAAATTTGATATTAAGAGCTTTATTTTCTTCTAATTTCCCTCTAATTGTGCAATTTGAATGAGTGGTATAGTAATGGGAGGGTGGAGAGGGGGGTCTGTTGTCGTTTTTGTGAACTTTGTTAAACTTGTAGTTTTGTACCCTTGGTTTAAATGTAGAAAAATAATAAAAAAGACGATGTAAAAAAAAAAAAAAGTTGATTTTTTTTAATGATATTGACCAGAGGTTGACAATCTTAAACAGTAAAAGAGCCATTTGGGCTTGTTTTATCCTGATCAAAACCAAGAAAGAACCGTATAGTCTTACTTTAGCCTTTAAGAAATTTAGATTTACATTAACGACCATCTTTTTTTTTTAATAACAAATATGAATTCTGTCTATTTTTAGACACGAACAAAAGCAAAAATGTAAAAAAAAACCTAGCATCCCTAATTTTTTTTTAGTTTGACAGAAGCTCAAATAACTGATTTTCAAAATAAAAGACGTTGTCATTATATTTTGTGTTCTATTTCTCCTCTTTGACCTCAGCAGTCTTACACTGCTGGGTTTTGTTATTTTAGTTTGAGGTTGGACCTTGGTAGTCTTTGTTTCTGGGCTTTGTTTATTTGTTTTCTTTAGGTAGTTTTGGTTAAGGGGAGATGCTGTCTGGATCAGCAGTCTCCATGACTTATTCTATGTTTGGTCGAGGAGCCACCATGGAGAGATAGAAGAGCCTCATGTGGATCTGGAGCCACACAGACTCCTGATATAGATACTTTAAACGCCTATTAAACCTGAATATATTGATTATTTCAACTTGTGGTTTTCCTCAAGATCCACAAACGGCTTTAGAAAACTGGAACCGTTTGTGTATTCTGCTTTTTCTCCTGAATTGATTCATTTACACACATTTGCATTTATTTCACTAACAGTTTTTTCCTAAATGCAGTGAAGAGAGTTTAGGGACTGAACTTCAGACTCGTCGTCCATCTTCATCCTCTGCAGTCTTCTGCCCTTCACTGTTTGTCCTTCCATCTCTGAAGAGCCAGAAAAAGCACTTCATCTTCTCTTTTTTTTTGTTCTTCCCATTATCCCTCCGTCGCCTCCAGTGTTGGCCACACATAATGTATTTACAAGGAGGCTGTTGATGCCTCCAGTGAAGCTCCGCCGTGGCGCAGGGCTGACGAGCCCATAAGTCCGTTTTTGCTCCGCTGGGTCTCTGCGGTCCAGTTCTGCCGGCTGCCCGGCGGCACCGGCATCTTCAGGCGTGGATTCTGGCATGAGTGGATATTAGCCGGCTTTCCCCCAGCTGAGCTCTTTAAAATAGGATTAGAAATGCTTACTGGCTCCTTTGGAGACACTGTTACATTGGCTTTAACTTCAGTTATCTGTAATAAACAGTCATGTTCTGATATTAGAGGAATAGAGAACAAAATTAGCATTTAAAAACAATTTCATTTGAATTTATTTTTGGTTAGAGTTCAACTTTGAAGGTCACAAATTATAAAGAAATCAGTCAAAACTGCTACAATAAACAAAGGTTCTTATGAGGTAGAAAATAAAAGTTAATCCATAGAAGATACATAAAAATAAATATAACTACTATTTATTTAGTTTTTTTACAGACACGACTTCTGTACTGATAATATAAAAAGAGAAAACAACCCAGTTATTTCTCCTTCAGCTACAAACATTAAAACAAATGCTCTATTTCTATTGTTTTTATTCTAAATATATGCTTTACGTTCAGGAGACACAATGATTAACAACTCACTAAAAACAAAATAGTATAAATCTTATGGGAAATTATAAGTGTCACCAAATAATCTATTTGTTATTATATTAATTGAATTCAATAAAATAAAAGACGTTCATCATATAATTAAGGAAATAAAGCAAAAAAAGATGAAAGATAGTGGAAAAAGTTTTAAAAAGTTCATTTGGACTTGATCATTGATTTAGTCTTTTATTTAAGAGACTTTTTAATTCAGATTTTGAGAGTTGGAAAACTTTAACTGAAGAAAATAAAACTTTTTCTGCTTCTGAAAAAAGGAAATATTTTTGACAAATCCTTGGTCAGGTATTCTTGTTACTTTGTGTTATTTTACTGCTTAAGTTTGGTCCTTGGACTTTTATATCATGTGAAATTGTGCAAACCCC
Source organism: Oryzias javanicus (assembly GCA_003999625.1). Taxonomy (NCBI): domain Eukaryota; kingdom Metazoa; phylum Chordata; class Actinopteri; order Beloniformes; family Adrianichthyidae; genus Oryzias; species Oryzias javanicus. Next base: position 104,274 of record CM012457.1, on the reverse strand, counting down.
CCCCCCATCATTGTCTTAGCTGCGGGGGCCAAATTTAGCCGTCACAGGATACGCAGCTGAGACGTGACATCTAAAAGATTAGCCATTCTGCATTTTGTGTCATTTTCCTAATACCTGCAATTACCTTTACCTGAAATACTGCAGCTAAAGAGAGATCATCCATTTAATGGTGTAGGAGTGAACCTGAAACCTGGCTTTATTGCACCGATTTTCCCTGCTGCTCTGCGGTTTTTGAACATGAGCAGAGAAAAAAAAAAAAAAAAAAAACTGAAATGTTAAGAGCTGAAACGGATCGCTGATCCTGCAGGAAAGAAAAAAAAAAACCTTTTGAATCATTTTTTTTAAACAAATACGAGGAGATTCTTTTTATATTCTAAATAGGAAATGTTATTTTGAAAAGCATTTCTCCATAAAAGTCAAATTGTTTGGCGTTCCTCTTCTCTTCTTCACAAAACTCAAACATTTATTTGTTTTCAAAACCCGGAGCTGTGCATCAGGAGGACACCATTCAACAATGGTACGTTCCATTTTCATGATGTCCCCTGAGGCGACACACCTGTGGACGCAGCTGCTTCAGAAACCCTGACAACCCAAATATGGCCGATCTGTACCTCTGTTCTGGTTTTAGTGACGTTTTTCATCTGCATCTCCCTCATGATCAGACTGAATTTGGGAAACTAGTTTCTCTACACCTACACTTGGAATACTCTCCAATCTGAACTAAATTGTCTTAAAATTGACTTCTTTTAAATATTTTGTTCTTTTCTGTATAGCAGAGAAAAGTACTCCACCCTTCAGTCCCTGTTTTTCATTTTTTACTATCATCTAGTACAGTTTTTGTATTTTATAACACTAAGCCAATTTGCTGCGCTTTAATTTTAAATGCCAAACTGTAATAGCTACAATCTGTTTAATTTCATATTGTCATCGTGTTTTGTGTCGTGTGCTGCTGAACTCTGATCAGGTTACTGTTACAAAAGACATCTTGATCTCAATGGGTTTATACCTGATCATATCGAACAAATGAACGGACAGACGCACTCACAAGCATGGCAAATGCTCGCACTCCTGCGGCTAACACATGAACACAACTAACACACGTGCCCGCGGCGGACGCAAGCAATCACACGACTAACGGGCACATAGCTGCCGTACCATACCTACAAATGCAAGCAAATAACGCACGTGGATAGTTCACACATGCATGCACTCGGCTAACGCACGCACTCCTGCTGCTAACACATGCACTCCTGTTGCTAACGCATGCACTCCTGTTGCTAACACACTTAGCTAACGCATGCACATCCGTAGCTAACCCACTCGGCTAACGGCACACACTCCTGCTGCTAACACACTTAGCTTACACTCGCACATCCATAGCTAACCCACTTGGCTAACGTATGCACTCCTGCTGCTAACACACTTAGCTAACGCATGCACATCTGTTGCTAACGCACTCAGCTAACGCACTCACATGACTGACACACCCACACTGCTACCACATGTTTGCACGCGACTAACCCACGCATGCACATGGCTAGCACAAGCACTTACACGACTGACATATCCACACGTCTACCGCACACGGCTAACACATGCAAGCACGCAGATAACGTACGCTTGCACGTGGCTAACTCACGAGACTAACACATGCACATGGCTATCGCATGCATGGACTCACACATGCACGCACTCACGGGACTAACACATGCATGCACTTGCGTGGCTACTGTAATCATGCGGCCGACGCACGCACGAATGTAGCTAACACACGTGCGCATGCAGCTTTACACATGCACTTCCGCAGGTAACGCACACACGTGACTAAGAATGTCATTGCGTCATAATGAATAAATAAAATCAGCTGATGGATCCTATTAGAAGTTTTCTTCATATAAATTATTTGAATAAATACTCATAATTAAATCCATTATCTTAAAAACATTCCCTCATAGAATATTATTTTTGAGAAGAATATAAAATTCTACATTCATAAAAGTAATTTGGTTTATGTTTAAGAGCTGTTATGAGTTTATACTTGGTTATAAATATCAGCGTTTACCCTCGTGGTGCATTAAACTTCTGTCTAAATTCACAGATTGTGTGGAGGATGTTTGATCATTATGGTTAAAAAGGTGTTTTGGTCAGAAGACCTTTTCATTGTAGAAATGCTGTTAATGAGACTCCAGTCTAGACAGAGAAAAACTTGAACATTTCTTCAGAAAATCCATCTCAAGCCTCATTAAACCTCGTTTATGTAAAAAGGAGATATACTCCCGTCTGCAGCTGTCAATAAAGAATATCAAGTTTAGAAAAGGATGGAGTTGCCCTTTAACAAATGAACACACAAACATTTCAGAATGAAGCAAGTCCGAACAAAAACCATTTTCTGATTTAAGATGCTGATACGTTCATCAAAGGTCACCTCACCGTGTTTTCATGTGTGATTGATTTGTCTAAATAAAGAAAAATATGAAATAGTACATTTAAACAGAAGCACAGCCTCTCTGAGTTTAATAATAATAATAATAATAATAAGCTTTATTTAACCTCCTGAGTCCCAGCCATTCATTTTTGTCCTCTGTGGGGTACATTAGTTTTTTGTCTGTATCTCTGAAACCATAGATGGCATTGTGTTAAATCTTACTGGCCCTTACAGAGGACATCCAGGGCTTTCCAATGATATCACATGTTTGGGGGTGGGATCTTGACAAAACACCTTTTTTCATTCTTCAAAATGGCAGCCATCGCAGCAAGCACATTTTATGGGAAGAAGAAAGGTAAGTTTATATTACTGAAATTATGAGTTTTGTGAGTTAAATATTCAGATTGATTCCAGTAAATAACTATCTTAGGAATAGTTTAGGTGAATTTTCTGAGAAGTTTGTTTATTTTTTCCACATGAAAAATGTCTTGTTTGAGTATGTACTCCATAGAGGACATCCGGCCTTCCTAACTTTTTTTCCACCTTTTTATCACAATGTGATAGGAGCCAGCTCACTGACTGAGACAGAGAAAATTCTTTACAAAATCCTTGATGGAGATTCAGACATAGACTTGTCAGATGATGAGACTCCACAAGGAGTCATATATGCAGATGAGGTAGAGAGTGCAGAGGAGTTGTTGTCGACTGAGGAAGAGGACGACAAAGTAACGGAGGCGAGGACTCATCGTCTGCTATCAGCCAGAACTAACACGTAGGCTTCTGAGATATTTTGTTTTAGATGGATTGATGTTGTCAATAGGAAATATTTTAAGGTAAGCAAACAGCTGAAATACTTTAATTACAGAAATTAACAGTATTTCTTTGTCCATCTCCTAAGATTCATGCCTGTGTTGGAAGACACCAGAGATGCCATAGGCAGTACTGCTTCAAATTGTGTGGACTGGCGCCATTTTGCTTACCATGTGACATTATCTTGGTCAAGTGTGTTTTCTCTCAGGAGGAAAAGAGTTTACACTAAAATTTAAGTTCAGAAGGGTTAAAGTTTAAATGTACAGTCCTAAATGTCACAGTGTAAATGTAAGTGTAAAAAAAAATTGTAAATGTGTTCATATGTTATTATTTTCCATAAACGTCCGGATGTCCTCTCCAAAGGACATGCTATAAAACAAAAATAAAAACATGTTTTAAATTTTTTTTGTTGGAGTTATGTTTTTAACACCCCAAAGACTGATGTGATGTAAAAAAAAAAGAAATTCCAAAACTTTTTTTTTTCTGGGACTCAGGAGGTTATAGAGCACTTAATTTGCCCACTCAGGCCCAAAGTGCTGTACAATGATAGAGGATAAAACATACAATAAGATTAAAAGTATGCAACAGCATGCTCTAAAGTAACACCAATAAAAACAAAAACACATTCCAAACAGTACATTTAAGAGAATAAATAAAATATCATAGCATAAAAGAGAAGAAACCACTTCACTGTGTATTAAAAGCCAATTTAAAAAAGTGGGTTTTAAGAAGAGACTTAAAAACAGGCAATGAGGACGACTCTCTAACATGAATTGGAAGATCATTCCAGAGTTTCGGAGCTGCTGCAGCAAAGGCACGGTCCCCTCTGAGTTTGAGTTTTGTTTTAGGAACTTTTAAAAACAGCTGGTCAGCTGATCTCAGAGGTTTAAACAGTATTGTATTGAAAAATATCACATTTTAGATGCAAACAAACACGGAGCATCAATATTTTTTTTTTACAGACTTAGGTTGTATTTTTGATCATGTAAAAGAGCCACAGCTTTTTTTTTTTTTTTTTTTTTTTGACATCATCATCTCAGTGATTGAAGTCATAATTTTTCATGGGCTTTTTTTTTTTTTTTTTTTCCAGGTGGCCCTAACCTTCTTCCGTACATATAAGATACATCAACAAAAGGTAAAGAAAATGCCATATAAGCAACTCTGCTGCAACTATTTGACCTTAAGGTAGGGATGTCCTGATCGGAAATTGGGCCAATCACGTGGTTGAAAACTGTATTGAAATCGGGCTCCATTGTTCGATTGGGATCAGATATTTAATTTATTCTTATTATGATCAGTGCTTTATATTTCAATCTTATTATTCCGGATAAATCCTCCACTAGAAGTCTGCATGTCAAGAACAGATCATTAAATGTTATTCCCGGAAAATGCAGCAGAAACCGGCAACAGTTCAAGCAGAAGACTGATGTAAACAGTTCAATTTAAGCTAGCTAGCTAGCTAGCCGATCACGGATTCAGACTTCCGGGATCAATAACTCTTTTAAAACGCTTTAAACTGACAGTTAGTGTCTCTAAACAACAACCTCTAAAGACATTTCAACAGAAAAAGACAGAGTTTTGTTTCTTTTTAATGTTAAGCTCTTCAAGCTGCAGGCAGATGGCTAAACAGTAGCTGCTAACTGCTACATGCTAGCGCCGTGATTTAACTCCTTAGGACCCGAGCTGTCCTTTGATATGCCTGTTTTATTGATCTGAAAGAGAAATAAAAGTTAAGAAAATGAACTCCTCTGATAATAAAAACGAAAATGTGATGTTTTAAGAACTTAATAAATTACTACATGAATAAGGATATGAGCTAGTCATGAACACTCATTAAATTCATGCTAACAGTCAAAATGTATTTTAAATCATTTTAAATGAGGACAGGAATCACATTTGGTCAAAAATGTTCAATAGCTCTAGAGATATTAAAGTTAAAATCACTAAACTTTCTCACATGACTAATTATCACTTTTAGAACAAGAAAATATGATTTTTTTTTCTAAAGTTTGCTCTATTTTTACTCGTTTATTAAAGCTACTTCACAGAAGTGTTCTATTTATCATTTTTCAATGATAAAAGAAGGTTAATTAAATATAAATATGGGACAACTCAAATCTGTTTATTCAATTTGTTCATGTTTTAAATATGTTAAAGTATCGGATTGGGACTCGGTATCGTTAAATCCACAAAATCCAATGACTATAATTGGATCGGGCCCAAAAAAACCTGATGGGGACATCCCAACCTTAAGAGTTTTTTTAGATTATTATTTTATGTTTTTATGAGAAATATTGTGTTTTTTTTTTAATTGACATAAAGCTGTTCAAGGTATGTTTCTTTTATCGTAGCAAATTTTAAACACTGTAACATTATCTTTATTATGAAACATTTGATGTTGAACACAGAAAAAAATCAATTTTCTTAAAAGTTGAAGTCAAAGTTTTATGTTAGCTGTTGGTGACCCGTTCCCCCCCGGAGGAGACACAGCTGCACTCAGGAATCATGTGGTGGTTTAACAGTTCAACATCATGCATCTAGAAAATAGGGTCTGTTTGTGGCATAAGCACTTAAAAAAAAGGGTCAAATTATAAAAAGAAAATCACAAAATTCCAAAGACACAACTAATTTATGTGACAAAAATTGGGAAATCTTTGGCAAACTTTATCTAGTTTAGAAAATTTGTTGTCTTGGCAATGAAATATTCCAGCAACATTCAAGGTAAACAACTAGTGCTGAGTGATATGGAAAATATTGCATATAGATTATTTTATATCACAATAACGATATATATCACAATAAATCACATCAAAGTACATTTTCAGTTATTCTCTGGACAAAAATGTCATCACTTACTCTCCAAATGTGAAACATTTTTTAAACTGCAAAACAGTTTTAAGATTCTCGATGAAGCTCACTGCACTGCGGAATCAAACCCTGATTTCTCATGTGTTCGTCCCACCCACTTTTATAAATGAGCCTCATTCCAATCTTTTAGTCCTTCCCACTTTTTGGGGGGGATTAACACATGGAAACATTTATTTTTTTCTATTTTTTTTTTTGGCCTCACGTTGGTTCGTGCTGCAGAGCGTTTGCTTTCACACTGCGACTCAACTGCAAGCGGCCGCCATCTTCCCGTGTTCTGGTTGGGTCGGCACAGGTCCAGGTGAGATTTTACACCTGCCAAATAAAAACAGACTTTGCAGGGAAAACACTCGGCATGATCGGCTTTTGTGAAACCTTTGGAGATCAGCAGAAACTGAAGCATTCGGACATGAAGGAAATGCTCTCTGTCACTCCCATGCAGCCAGATGAGGTTCAGATTCTTCATAATCTATAAGGAAATAAGACAGAAGCTTATCAGACAAACACCACCAACATGTTTTATTAACTCCTGATGTATTAATGTGGTTTAAAATTATGCTCTGAATTCACTTCGCCTTTCACACAAAATATTTTCTCAAAGAAATGTGCATTTTATCCAGCTTCAGATGGATCGTATTACTCTGTCAGATATTGGCTACGTGGTGCGTTCAGGTGTTGATATTTGATGCAACTCTCGGTGATTTCAATCTTTGAGCTGCATCTTTTGAAGGAAGACAGAAAAATGCTGTAAACCTGAAGAGGATGCTGGCTTCAGGATCCTGAGTGAAATCCAGCTAGAAAGTTCATAGTTTGGTTGAAGGGAAGAGTTTTGGTGCAACCTACAAACGTATAATTAATTTGTCAAGAATATATATGCAAACGAACCGCTTTAAGTTAAAATAGTTGAATTTGATGCGTATAAAAACAAATGTTAAGGCCCAGAATGGTTTTCTCCTTCCAACACTGAAGGTCTCAGCGTGAGAACAACAATATTTAAGCTGTTTATTTTTTTTCAAAACATTATTTTTAAATACATGTAGTCCTGCCACAAACGATTATTTTAATAGTCGACTAATCATCGATTAATTTTTCCGATTAGTCGACTAATCGGGTCACGCACAAACTGGATGTAAAGGAAATCTTAAACATGATTAGCTTTAAAACTAAAAAATCCTAAATAAGCTAAAATCGCTAGCATATAGCTGAAATATTAGCTAAACTCCAAATTAGCCTAAAAATTGTAAAAATTCCAAATTAGCCAAAAATAGCTAGCATGTAGCTGAAATATTAGCAAAACTCCAAATTAGCCCTAAAAAACTGTAAAAATTCCAAATTAGCCAAAATAGGTAGCATGTAGCTGGAATAATAAAAAAAACTCAAAATTTGCCTAAAAACTGTAAACATTTAGAATTAGCTAGCTAACATGTAAATGAAATATTAGCTAAACTCCAAATTAGCCTAAAAAACTGAAAAAGCCTAAATTAGCCAAAATAGCTAGCATGAAGCTAAAATATTAGCTAAACTCCAAAATAGCCTGAAAACCCTTAATAAATGCCAAAATAGTCTAAAAAGCTAGCAGAATGTCATTATAACTTTCAACTTTACTACAGCCTGACTCCATATATTATAAAGTAACGACTAATCGACTATTAAATTAGTTGTCGACTATTTTAATAGTCGATTAATCATCGATTAGTCGACTAATCGTGGCAGCCCTAAATACATTTAGGTTCATATATTTAGATTAATACGTTTTTATTATGGAAAATGGAAACCTTTCATTTAGCTTTTACTTTAATAGTCTAACTTTTGTCATCCCTCTTCCTGCGTTTAGCAAGAAGTACAAAAAGTATACTTAGTGTGTACTAAAAGAGAGGCAGATACCTGAAGTTTACTCTCAGAATGTTTTAAATTTCATTTATATTCTGTGTTTTGATTGAATATGTTTTATAAAACTGTATTAATGGATTAGAGATGAAAGTGAGAGCTGTTATGTTCATGTTGGTTACTGTAAATAACTATTTATTTGTATTTACTTTGTTTTTAACTCTGTAATATTTTTTCCATTTTAAATCTTAAAGGAATAAAATGTTGCATCTCAAGGGACTAATCCTCCCATCCCTAATTAAATGTTTGAATAAAATAAATTACACCATCTATAAGATATATAATAATAATAAAATGATACAATTTAAGCTGAAGTTGTATTTGACTAGTATACTTCCTACATACTTCTATTTTTGCTCAAGTATACTTAATAGAATAAACATTTGAACATCAGTAACCCACATACGGATTTGATTGTTAATTTATAAGTTCTTTCATCACTTCCAAACATATTCTTTAAGCTCTAAAATCCCTTATCTCGAATGTTTGGTCATAGATTTGCATTCGATTGGCCCTTGCTTCTTCTGTCTGTTGACCACGCCCACTTCTGATCTGTGATCATCACAGCTCTGTCCTAACAAGCTTCAGTCAGTATTTACCCCCATCCTTTCACTCGATCTAATGTAAGGTGACCATCTTTGTTTTAATTCATCAAAAATATTTTTAGAGAAAATATGAGAATAACTGCTGATAAAGTTCACTTTGGTAAATATTTAAACACAACTCTCTGCGGGTAAAGTAAAAACATTGTTTTGGTAAAAAGGAAAAAAATAAAAATAAAACATCACTATTAACGGGGGGAAATGAAAGAAAAATGATAAATTAAAGAGGTCATTTTTGCTGTAAATTTATCATCTCACCAAAAAGTGGGTTTTTATTTAAATTTTGAGAAAAATAGCACAAATCTGATCTTTTATTTTGAGAATAGAGAATCCATAAGTTCTGAGAAGTTTGTCAGCAGATCGTAAAGACAGTATGGTAACATGAAAAGGAAAAGTTTTGAATCATTCAAAATTGTTTTAGTTTGTTTTTGGGTCTGTAATAAAAACATAAAATCAAAAAAAAAAATCAGTTTGACATTTAAACTGAAATAATGAAATTTATAAAATTATTTTTATTTCCTAAAATTATTTATTTTTTTTCTTTTTTATAACTTTTTGAGAGCTGAATAATTGAAACCAGTCTGCTTTTTTTTTAAAACCAGTTTCTACATTTATATCATATTTAATGCACTAACTCCTGAACCCCTGATCTTATTATGATGATCAAAACTTTCCTTGGAAATCTATTTTACATAAATTGCCCTGTAGTTCATCATAATTCCACTAGAGGCAGTAGAAGATGTTTTCCTGCTCGTTTCAAAATGAAATCTCAAAAACATTCAAAAGGTTTTGATGATCTTTCAAACCTTAAACTAATTTTTGTTCATTATTAAATGATTTTATGATGTAGTGAAAGATTTCAATAACATGTTAATTCTTTATAATACAACTGCAACATGTTAAAATATTAGATTTGATGTCATCTACATCTTATTCAGGAATTGATATTGAAAAGAAATGTTTTGTCAATTTTTATCAGGATGTTTAAAAATCTACATTTTTCAAAAAATGTAAGTTTCTGTCAATTATTTAATATAATATGGAATTCAAAACCAGCCGGGATTAACGCAACATTTTGTAATAGCAACACAAGGCATTAGTTGTGTTTGTTGTAAATGTTTTTTTTCTCTCTTCAGGGACGCCATGTACCGACTTGTGATTGGTTGTTGCTCAGAGGACGTCAGTGAAGGAAGGCCTGGTTGTGCCGAACACACCAGTTCATTCAACAGGTGAGGTCAGGTGAGGTCAGGTGAGGTCAGGTGAGGTCAGGTGAGGTCAGGTGAGGTCAGCTCTGGGTTTCTGTCACGTTAAAATCTGAGACAGAGAAGTCGTAGGCTGATCCTTTTACAAATGTGTAAAACAGGATTTAAATGTAAAATGTAAAAAATGCATCTAGATTGTGGCTTTTTTACGTACTTTCACTTTAAGATGTTTGGAAAACAAACTGTTTCATTTCCTTTATAAAAAATGTATTTTTTGTCATTAGCATGAACTTTATTTTTTTATCAAGGACTTCTTGTATCAAGCTCTTAAAAACTCAAAGATCCACTCTGATGAAAATGATGTTTTTGGTTTATTCTAGTAGCATTTTTCTGATAATTTAATTTTTTGACTATTTCTTTATTCAAATGTTTGTGAAACGAGAGCAAATGAAAAAAAAAAAGTCAGATTTGTTTCTGAGCTCCCTTCTGTTCCCTTCACGAATAGATCCATGAACGTCTTTGTTTTCCTCGTCTGGATCAAAACTGAAGGATTTAGCGCCGATACTGCTCGCCATTTTTGCTGCCCTATAATGTTAGGCTGGGGGTATTAGGGGCTGAAAGGGGGTTGGCCGCTTCCAATCAGCGCCCTTTTCAACCTTTGTTGTGGTTCACACCAGACGCAGAGCGCCGCGGATCCCTGTCAATTCTGGCAGGAAGTTACATCATGATACGTGAGAAAATCCGGTTTATTTTCAAAATATAACCAATTTTTCACAATAAAACACAACTTCGATCATGTTTTTGTGCCTAAACATACAAGCACAACACAAAACTTCAACAGATACATTAAAGAAGTATCGATCTTCTAACTACTTGATTCTTGCCGCGCGCTCCACGCCGCTTCCACGTCCAGCGTGAACGAACCTAGCGTAAGGGGAGGGGCTTTTCTAATGAACTCCAGCAGAAACTAAGTACAAGAAAAATTACAAGTTTTTAGATTTTAGGCTAAAAATGTCATAAATATAATTTAAAAAAAAAGATGATTAGTGTGAGTGGATCAGACTTGTAGGAAAAATAATAATTTACCAACCAAAGTTTTAAAATGTAATAATTAGAGAAGGAGAAAAAAACATTTGCAGGGATGATGTTTCTCCTCATAGATGTTCTGATAAATGCGTTTTCAATATGAACAGGTCAGCAGAGTCCACAGTCGTATTTTATGATGTTATTGCAACCAAAGTATGAGATAAGGTTTGTTTATTTCCCTTAAGCTGGATGTAAGAGCGGAGCCGGCTGCTCTGATGAAAGGCCGACGGTTCAGCTCCGTCACTTCCATTCAGCTTTTCAGGAATCCCTCTCTGCATATGATGACATTTCTGATTTGGCCTGGAGGGAGACTGGAGAGGTAAAACCACGAGCAGCTCTGAGTTAAACGACGACTAGGACACGATGACTTGGTTTTATGTCCTCTATGGACGCCTGGATCGATACTTCTCCTCAGATTTGCTCCTTTCGTACCCCGACCGCGAGGATCTGCCCACAGCTCTGGGTTTGAATACCAAGCTGGCCTTTTTCCAAATGTTCTTGAATCCGTTTGTCTTTACTGTGACCAGATAAGAGCAGCGCTGATGTGGAAACGCCGGGCTTTTGTCCGCCAACGCTGCGCTTTCTTTTTCTTCAATTAGCCAGGATAATTATCGGAGATGCTAATATTCCTGTGAAAAATGAAATCATTCACAGTTCAGAGATGGCAAACGGGACAAAAGGAAGGTGGGGATTGATCACAGACAATGAAACGCTGCGCTTTTGTCTTTATACTGGGCTTTTAGTGGGATAACATGAACACTTATTCCATTTTTTTTTTTTTTAAATTCCGTTCAGGTTTTTCTCCTCCAACAAAAATTTGTTGACTCGGTTTTTGAAATCCAGATCTCTGATTTTTACTTATTATACAAAAGTGATGTTTTTAAAATAAAATATGCAAATAAAAATCTTGGAAAATGTAAGTTTGTAAAATTAGCAGACCCCATCTTTATTTAAAGCTATCAGTCAGCAACACCCAGCTCTTTAAAACCATATTGTACACGATTTGTTAGGTTCAGTAATCGTTGTGAGATGATTAGCAAATCCAATCTGGAAGAATCTCAGTTCTCTTAAAAAAATGGGTTCAGCTGTGAGTGAAAGAAGAAATGTTGAGATACAGGTCCACAAAGTCTCTGTTGATCATGGTGTTGTAGAATAGGCTGAAATAATGTCATTTTTGTACACATTTTGTAACTTTTTAAGACATTCTAACTGTGTGAAAATCGTTCACCCTGACAGCGGGTCTCTCTGATGCTCTGCCTTCTGTATCGCTAATTATCCTTCAGGAGAAGAAAAAAACAGCTCGGACAAAAACAGGGTGAATGAAGAGGTTTTTTATTCCACCAGAACCGGGGTCGGCAACCTTTAAGAGTTTTCTACTGATCAGAACCTTTAAGGAGCTGCATTGACTTACGTTAGCCTTTAAGAAATTTAGATTTGCATTCATAACCTTCTTTTTGTTTTTTGTTTGTTTTTTTTAATAAATGTGAATAATGTCTATTTTTGGTACCAACAAAAGCAAAAAAATATATATATAAAAAGAAACTAGCATCTCTCAAAAAGTATTTTTAAACGTTTTTTAACTTTAGTAGTAAAAAAGCTCGCTCGTAGCTTAAATACTAGCTGAACTTCAAGTTAGCATAACATTTCTCTGTAAATTAAATCAGCCAAAAATGTTACCAAGTTGCTGAAATAAAAGCTAAACTCAAAATTAGCCTAAAACCCCCAGTAGATAACAAATTAGCTAAAAATGTTAGCATATTGCTAAAATATTAGCTAAACTCCAAATTAATATAAAAAACGAATTAGAGGCCAAATCTGCCAAAAAAGCTAGCTTGTTGCTTAATTACTAGCTGAACTCCAAAATAGCCTAAAATTCCTCAAAAACTAATTTAAACAAAAACGTTAGCATAATGCTAAAATAGAAGCTAAATTCTCAATTATCCAAAAAAAAAAAAAAAAAATCAGTAGATAACAAATTAGCTGAAAACATTAGCATTTTACTAAAATATTAGCTAAACTCCAAATTAGCGTAAAATTTCACAGAAAATATAGTCAAAAACGTTAGCATGTTGCCAAAATAGAAGCTAAAATTCTAAATTAGCCTAAAAACTCCAGTAGGAAACACATTAGCCAAAAACCTTAGCATGTTTGTTAATCTCCATTTTTTTTTTTTTTATTTACTATTCTTTTATTTTTCTTCAGCCACTCCTTTTTGTCTTCTTGGCTCTAATAAGTTGAGCTTCCAGGTGTTTTTGGATTATATCTGTGACATCATTTGGATTATTGTCACTAAAAAACATTTGATGGAAAATGAATTGGCCATAAAAAGAACTGCATCAAGTTTAATCCTACAGTATTACAGAAGTAAATTTAAATATCTATTTTAAGAAAGTAGATGGTAAAAGATCAAATTATGATATTTTTAGAATGAAAAATCCTCAAAATGAAAGGTAAACATTTATTTGGACAACACGAAACCAAAAAAAAAAAGAAAATTTCATCTTCTATGAATAAAGTAAGTGTTAAACAGCTGAAATATTCATCTTCCAGAAACATCAATGTTCTAGATACATTTAGAGATAAATTAGATTTTAGTTTCACACATCACAACAACCCCAGACTGTTGTGTAGTCTAGAATCTTCTCAGTAATGAGAGTAGCAGAGGTCATGCTGACTGCTGTGAGAGGCATGTTGATGCATTGTTACAGAAAAGTCGATACAGAACCACGTCGTAGACCCGATCTATCTTACATTCATCTCAGACATAAAGGACCTGATTTTCTCTTTCATGCAGGATTGCAGATATTATCACCTGTTTCTGTTTGACCTTCAATACATTTAATTTAATACTCTCGGAATTTCAAGTCTTGCGATTCTTTACCTGCAAACTAACATAAAAAAGAATTATGTTTTTACTTGTTGGTAAACTGAAATTAATGCAAAAATGTTCCAGATCCTAATAAAAAAACAAATAATTGGTTTAACTCCAACATCCAACATCGACGCTGCTTTAAAGGACCTCTAAGCTCTTTTAAGTCTTTCAGCGTTAACTTTATCCATCTATATGATTTTTTTTTTTTTTAATTAAATATGAATTATTTTCGCAGCTCATTTTGCTACCTAGACTCGATCTTTGAGGCTCCGCCTTTCGCTCCTTGTGGTTGCCGCCCATTTCATGATGTCATCCTCACACCGACCTCATCAGCGTGTCTGTGTTACACCCACGAAAAAAACAAACCTCAGAACTTTTGCAAAGATGGATATGCGAACTGTGCACCCAAAGTTAAAGAATTGATCCAATCACTGTTTGCTCCCCTTAGAAATGGGGTGTGTGGCGTTCAAGGGGTGGCAAAGACACTTCCTAGAAGGGGCTGTTCTGTACTTGGTGACATCACAATGTAATGTGAGGACCTACTTGTTTTTGTGGATGGGGTGTGTGGTGTTCAAGGGGCGGTACTGGCGGCAAAGATGCTTTCTAGAAGGGGCTGTTCCGCACTTTGTGACATCACAACGTGAGGACCCACTTGTTTTTGTGGATGGGGGGAGTGCTGAGAGTACAGGGTTTTAGAGCACCTGGTTACCTGGATCAGGTGTGTTTACCCGTTTTTTAACATGCTGGCTGTTTGTAAAATCAAGGGTCCACAACCCTCTGGATGAACTATCGGATACCCACTGGTCCACGGGACGCGTTCCGTACTGGTACCGGTTCGTGTTCAGTACTGCATCTGGTACCGGTTCCGATCTGGTACGGCATCGGGTCTGGTGTTGGGTCAAGGTAACGGGTTTGGGTACCAGAGCGCCATGCGTCACGATATCTGACCAATTCTGGTTCACTGCCTTGAGGTTGGGGAGCCAGAACGACCAGTTGGGGACATCCACGACGTCAAATAGTGACGTGGGGGGGGTCCTTAACCAAACTTCAATATGTGACGAGTTGGAAGTGAGAATCTGTTGGGAAATCATGTACAGCGGCCCTCGAGGCCTGGAGTTTGACACTCCTGTTTTAGAGGAATACTCTAGAAATGATTGGAGCTAAATACGACTTTGTGGTTGTTTTTGGTGCGGAATGAGCGTCATAATACGCTTAAAGGGGTGAAAGGTTGAATTTTCATGATCTAGGTCCTTTAAAATCACATCAAGACAGTTTTCTGTCACCCTGAACTTCCTGCACGTTAAAAGCTTTCAAAGCAGATCTGTTTTAGCCTAGCATCAACCCTACGATCGATGCTAACAGAGAAAGCGTTTCCTGTTAGCGTCGATGTGTGCGAACGAAAACATTTATGGTTTTCTAGAAAGCCAATCAAAAATAAATAACCTTTTCTGGGATATTCACAGAAAAAGTCCAGAAATAAAGACTTCACTGGACTCTGTTAGTTTTGACTTAAAATCCAGTTTTTCTAGAGATTGTGAAATGTGGAAAGGGAACACTGTGTTCTGCTCTTTTTGACTGTGGGGGGTTTAGATAGGGACAGACGGGGGCAATAAAAAGTCACGTTCTTTTCGAGTCTCAATCTAAAAGCCAGATTGGAAAAAGGAAACAGAAATCATGCGTCTTTGATTTCTGCTCAGGGACCAGACCAAACGCGGAGGCTGTGCGGGGACCTCTAATAATGTGCCACAGTTGTTGTGCATCCTTGGAACAAAGGCTAATGTGACAAACTAACCACACTGACATGTATGCTG
Organism: Oryzias javanicus; assembly: GCA_003999625.1. NCBI lineage: Eukaryota > Metazoa > Chordata > Actinopteri > Beloniformes > Adrianichthyidae > Oryzias > Oryzias javanicus. The sequence goes on along the minus strand of CM012457.1, from coordinate 88,714 downwards.
CGCTTCTTCCCCGGTACAGTCGGTATAGTAACAGTAAATGGTTCCTCTGTCTCTATAGAGAGGAAGGAAACGCCGTTGACGGCAGCTCCGCGTGCACGGTCGGGTCTCTCGAATCACTGTCCCCCAGCAAAAGTGCGTCGCCCGCTGAGTCGCCTCGAGCCCACGCAGTCGTTGCCCTCTTCTTGCCCCGGAGAAAGATTTCCTGCGTAACGGTTCAAATTTAAAACATAAATGCTGAGACACTCCTGCAATACTTTGCACATCTCGAGGGGTTTCTGCATTTCTTGAAAGAGATTGAAAACTGTGCGCCGCGTCTGCGGGGAACGGGTTGACGGCGACGGAGGAGAAGAATGAAAGTCTGGATGTTTTCACGCGTCTTTATTATTAGGAAATATTTGATGTTGGAAGCATTAAAGTCGAGATCTTTACGGGTCTAATTTCCACAGAAACGATACAACTTTTGTTGGATTCATTCACCCTCTTTACTGTTTTGATTGTTTGACTGAATAAATGATGTCGAGCTCAGAAACTCTTGCAGAAAATGTTTAGAAGTTTCACCTCCTGCTTTTCACATTTGCTGTTTGCTTTCACCTAATAATACTCTGCAAACAATGAAATCTAAGCGAGATGAATCATCATCAAACAAGAATACTAGCGCTGCCACGATTAGTCGACTAATCGACTATTAAAATAGTCGACGACTAATTTAATAGTTACGACGGAGTATTAGGGTCACCGAAAAAAAAAAAAGTAATATTACAAGTTTTTTTCTCGTAGATATACGACTTTAAATCTCGTAAATTTACGAGAAAAAAGTCGTAACTGCTAAATTATGAGAATAAAGTCGTATATTTATGACTTTAAAAGTCATAGGTTACATTTACAACTTTTAAAGTCGTAAATTTATGAGAAAAAAACGTGTAAATCTACGAGATTAAAAGTCGTAATTTAATGAGAAAAGAACCAAAGTTGTCTGTTTATCAGAGCCGTGCTTGAAGATGAAAGACGTGGAGAATCTGGTGTAGATTATGTCCAGATCGGTGTTAAAAGCAAAGAAATTCTGAACCTTTTGGCGATTCAAAATCAAATTATTTCCGGGTTCGGTAGTGCGTGTGTTGTCTTGCGTATCTTCAAGTAAGCAAAGGAGGCGCTATTATTGTGTTAAACAGACTTTTTATTAACAGTCTCTTCATACTGCTACACTGTGCATGACTAGCGCTCATCTGCTAGCTTACTACTTGCCGTGCACCGAACATGTGACCAGTCGCTTGGCCTTCTGGGTAATGCAGTTCGTAAACAGCTAACTTCAAAACACAACAGTGCGGAGTTTCATATGTAAAATAAAGAGCTCAGAGATACACGTTCATCAGGATCGTCACTTTATTACATCTTTCATTTCCTTTCTCCACCTTACATCATGTCTCTGTCATGCTCAGAAACCAAAAGAGAATGTAAACAGAGCTCCGGACGCCTCCTTCCCCAAATGAAACGTCCCGTCTCGACACAAAACAACATTGAGAAATGACAACGTTAGCACAAGAACATTGAAAATTCCAAAAACTGGTCCTCTTCAGACGGAAGCATCACAGAGTTGGAGGAGATCTGGTCTGTAGAGGAAGAAATGACTGAAGTGGACAGCTGGAGGATATGGACCGCTTCATAAACGGGATCTGCAGAGATCCTGCAAGCAGCATCAACCAATAAAACATTAATACACTGTAAATCAAATAAAGAAACTTCCAAATATTTTAAACATTCAGTTTACCTGATGAAATCTAAGACGCTTTTCACAGTTTGGTTGATCTGCTTCAGTTCACGGCATAAATTCTCTGGAATGTAGACTCCCCTCGACTTTAATAAAGTTATGAGAAAAAAGTCGTAAATCTACGAGATTAAAACTCATAATTTACGAGATTTAAAGTCGTATATCTACAAGAAAAAAACTTGTAATATTACTTTTTTTTTTTTTTTCGGTGACCCTAATACTCCGTCGTAAATAGTCGATTAGTCGTTTTTTTTTTTTTTTATGTGGAGTCAAAGTGTAGTAAAGTTGAAAGTTATACTGACGTTATGTTAGCTTTTTGGACTATTTTGGCATTTATTAAGGTTTTTTAAGGCTGTTTTGGAGTTTAGCTAATATTTCAGCGGCATGTAGCTATTTTGGCTAATGTTAGCTTTTTTAGTTTTTAGCCTGTCTTGGAGTTTGGATTATATTTCAGCTACATGCTAGCTGTTTTAGCAAATTCAGGATTTTTTCAATTTTTTGATCTAATTTGGAGTTTAGCTAATATGCTAGTTGTTTTAGCTAACTTAAGCTTTTTTTTTAAGGCTAATTTAGCATTTAACTAATATTTTAGCAGGCTATTAGCTTCAAGGTTTTCATCTATCAATTTCAGCATCTTCAGCTGCCAAATTCTGCATAGAGTATTCACACTAGCATTATTCACAGTGTGAATAAATCTAGTTTTTAGTTGGTTTAAAGCTAACGATGGTTAAGATGTGTGTTTAACATTCACTTCACTTTACATTCACTATTTTAAGAGTTTTGGTACTGAATGAATAGTTTATTTCCAGGCATTATGTAACAGTTTCAATTCAACAATATCAAAAGCAAACAAAACATGAAATCATGGAAAAGTCTGAAAGGGAGTAGACAGAAGCCAAAGCTTATAACGGCTACTCCCTTTATACTAAACATAGGGAGCTGCTACATTCCTGATAATTTAAACGTAATTTCACTAAACATTTTTACCATAAATATTCAGCATTCAATTTTGCTGTATAATTGTATGATTTTCTTTTTATACATTTGTTTGAAACTATTCAACGTTCTGCAATCTTTAATGTCTTCATCTAGCCTGTTCCAAATATTTCCTCCAGCTGCTGAAATGCAATGTTGTTCCAATACTTGATTGTCTCAATAAGATATTAAGGTTAAGATTGTTTTACTTATAATAAGTTAAAACACACTTGAAACCAGAATCTCAAAAGTATTAACATTATCTTCAATCAAGCATGTGACATCTGGTCAATGCAGGAGTTTTGCCTGAATTCAAGAATTTCAAGTAAATTATAATGCATAGTGAGAAAAGAATAGTGCTAACAATCAACTGTTCCTTTTGAAGAATAGAAAATTACTTTTTTTTTAAATATGTTTGGCTGGCTTCAAAAAACAAATCTCTAGTGGTCAGTATAAGATAACTTTACCAGCAAAATCTTAATGAATTAATTTGAACATTTTCAGAAAATTCATGTAAGAAATTAATCAAAATGAGGTTGATATGAAGTAAAATATACTAATTTTAAGATATTTGTTGCTAGATATTTTTACTTGTTTTGAAAAGTCTCTGCAGGCCAAATTTTCTTGTTCTGTTGCCAGATTTTTGTTCTTATTTTAAGCAATATTTACCTTATTTTTGTACATCTGATTCTCGTTTTTATAGCAGACTTTTTGCAGCAACAATTACAAAAAGGTCAAACAGAGGCTTTACTTTGTGTGTTTATGTTCGACGTGTAAACGGAGCTTCTGGAATCTTTGTGGCGAAAACAAAAGACTCCATTTTCTTCATCTGTGACTCTTCGCCCTCAACAGGCAGCGAATGAAAGGACCGCAGATTAAACAGACTCATGAAATAACTGACAATATATTAACTCAAAATGTTCGTCTGTCATTCACGCCAAGCAGGGCAGCGCCTGAGCCAATGAGATAAAAGCCGCCGTCCTTCCAAGAGCCAATCAGCGGTCCTCCGAGGAGACCAAAGCCAATTAATCTCTTTGGTGACACGAGCTTTGGAGGAGTCGCCCGGTTAACTCCTGGTGGCGTGCTGAGCCTGGATGGAAACTCCGCCGCTCCACTTTCATCTGGTGACAGACAAAACCGACATTCCCCGCGGCGAAGGGAACTTTTGAGAGGTTTTGTCTCCATTTGAAACCGCACCTGTTCTTTCAAGCGCTAAAAGGAAACTCTGAATCACTCCGACAATCTTTTGAAGAATTTCCTGTCAGAATAATTTATGCAAAAGGAAGCAAGCAGAGACTTTTTATGGCTTCTGGTTTTTTTTTTCTCAACAGTGATGACATGCTAGCCTAACTGGCACTCCAGTATTTTAACTTTTTAAACCCAAAAGGCAAAAGTTGAGCTTTTCACAGCCTCTTTTGTTCTCGATGTCACCTGTAGTCCTTCTCTTCAGTTCCAGCTTTTAAAAAAAAAATATACTAAAATATATCATAACTTTAAATAAAACTTAAAGTGCTGTGAAAAAAAGAAAACCCTTCCTCCCTTACTCATTCAGTTCTAACAGTTTTAGCTTTATTGTGAACAAAAAATGCAAAACTTTAAGGAAAACAGACTGAATTTAATGTTATAAAACGTTGGCAAAAACATACAATTGTTGAATCAAAAAGTCAAAGAAGTTAAATATAGCGTTCCTCTCGCTTATTTGCGTGTTTTTATTCGCAGTTTTTCGTATTTACAGATTTCTTTTCAGTCGTAACTCCTCCGGTTCCTCACAAACTTTTGAATCTTTATGAAACTGGAGGAATTTCCCAGGATGCACTGCTGCACTAAAATGATGAAGAAGGACGCACGCGCTCCTGGTTTTAAGGCACAAAGAAACACTACAATGTTCTTTAATAAATGTTTTACAAAACATGATCAGAAATTGAGATTAAACTAAAATATATCATCCAAAAAATAAGAAAAAAGATACTTTTAAAATAAGAAAAAAAAAGATATTTAATGTGTACGCTACTAAAAAAAGAACACATAATTCAGCTAGAACGACATTTCATCATTTGCCTTTTGGGAAATTTGCTAAAAGCAAACTTCTTTTGGAATTTTTTTATTCGTTTTCTAAAAACAGAACAAAACTTGAACTTACAAAAGCAAGACATATACACGGTGGTAGTTTAGGATGGCAGCGAGTTTTTAAAAATTTTTTTATTAAGGGGGGGAGGGTCTCTCCGCATTCGCAGATGTCTCCGGTACCCAACCCCCGCAAAAAGGTGGGAATTCCTGTCAGTTGGTCACACATGTTAAATCATAAGTTGTCCAGATGAATACTGGATTCTGATTGGCTGCAAAATGTGGATGAAAAAGTGATAATTCAGTGATGATGTCCACGTATAAAAGTATTTCCTGTTTTCACTTGTATAGCTCAAATGTTGTCACTGCTCTAGCCGAAACACCAGTTTGTAACCAGAAACTCAGAACACAAGATTACCAGCATTACTATTAGTATTTATGCATTTGTATCATGTAGGTTGTATTCCAATTATTAACATGTTAACAAATGGAAGTAAAAGTATTCAATTTAGAATTTAGACTTTGTTTTTAGACCTTTTCTGCATCTTCTGGGCCTTTCTCTCTGAACTGATGTTTTGTTTCTCTTAATATGATGTTTGGAATACATTACATGTTCTGTGCGTTTCGGTTCGGTTTCACCTCGTTTCTGTGCAGGCGTTCTGGCTCCTCCCTTTGCTCTGCTGCACGCACGGCTGTCTGCGCTCAGCTGATTAGGCTGCTCTCTATTTAAGTTGACTGCCGTACTCCCTCGGTGTTGGTTCGTCTCGCGTATTATGTTCTCTCAAGGTTCCCAGTTAAGTTTATTTTTGTAGCTCTGTTAGTTTTCCCTCTGATGAGGTGATTTTTAATTATTATAGACTCTTTTTGTGAACCTGAGCCTTTGTTTGCTCCCTGCATCTGGATCTCCGACTGTAGACAATATCTGCAAATTTTCGTTACAACAATGCAAGTTGAAATGCTGCCACAAACAATTATTTTAATTACCTATTATATTTTTCCGATTAGTCGACTAATCGGCTCATGTTAAAACAGGATGTAAAGCAAACATCTTAACCATCATTAGCTTTAAACGAACTACAAACTGCGAAAATGCTAGTGTGAATGCTGTAAGCTGAAGATGCTAAAATTGATATCTTAAAAGACGCTGAAGCTGATAGCCAGCTAAATTTTGAGTTAAATGTCAAAATAGCCTAAAAAACAAAAAAACCTAAATTAGCAAAACAGCTGAAATGCCTCTTAAAAATTAGCTAAATTCCAAATTAGCCTAAAAAAATTTAAAAAAATCCTAAATTGGCTAAAACAGCTAGCATGCAGCTGAAATATTAGCTAAACTCCAAATAGACCTAAAATACCTCAATAAATGCCAAAATAGTCCAAAAAGTCAGCAGAATACCATTATAGCTTTCAACTTTACTACACTTTGACTCCATATAATATAAAAAACTAATCAACTATTTTAATAGTCAATTAGTCGTCAACTAATCGTGGCAGCCCAGTGTGACTCCATACCAGACATTCACAGATGTCAACGGTTCTTTTATTTGGTTTATTTGGTCACTCCTAATAATAAAAAAAAACTGCCTACTCTATCATGGAAATCTTCTGAAAACAAACATTCAATGTAAACAGATAGTTAAAATGAATAAATAAATCACTGCGTTGGCTGTATGTCGAGATGGGAGTACGTCTCAAATGTCACATCCACATCCATAATTTGATTACAAATTGTGTATATATATATTTGTGCTATAATATTTGTTTTTCTTCTCTGACTAAATTGTGTTTTGATTTATTGATGTAGCACCATCATCACTAAGACAAAGTTCTCGTATTTGTAAAATCACGCTTGGTGATAAAGCTGCTTCTGACGAAACAAACATGAAGACAAACATGGAGTTCATGTGTCCAGCATTTCTCCTCTCTGCCTGTACAACTTCCTGTCTTTTCAAAATAAGATTATCTTCAAAATAAACTTCTCATGACTTAACCAACATTTATTAAACAAAACACAAGAGACTTACAAATGACCGTTACAAAACAAAACGAACTACAGTTCTGTACTAAAACTTGTTTGGATATTTCTTTCTATCTATAAACAGAATAAAGCCCAACACAGTGTGTTAATTAATGGACTTCACGGAAACAGCATTCAGGCTTCCTGTACTAACTTAAAATGCTGCATATCGACATAAAGCTGCTTTTCTCTTAGAATCAGCTGATCTATATTGAATAAATAAACCCTTTACTACTATAAGGTGTTGTTTTTCTCAGCAATGAGTCTGTTTGGTGAAGAGTTACAGAAGCTGAAAGAACATCAACAGTGGAGCTAAAACCATTTGGGGAAAACGGGTAAAATTAAAGTTATACATCCCCCCAATTAATGTTTAAAATGCTTTGATAATTGCTGTGCACGCTGGCTAAAATTGACATATTGAAGTTATATTGTGATTTTTATAATAATACCAAAACAAAGCTAAACTGTGTTTCCTCGCTGCATCACAGTTCGCCTTTTGCATTGTTGTTGTTTCAGGGATTTTTTAGTGCAATTTAGTATGCTTTTTTTTTTTAGCAGTGGATTGTGTTCCGCATTCTGATTGGCTGTAGGCTGTCTCCTGTATGGAATGTGTTCTTTTTTGCCTAATCTATGTAAATATCACATCACAATCAGATCTTTGTTTTCATTCCTTAATACTTTTTTGTCTATAAAGGTTTGAATTTTGAGTGTATAAAGTCTGTATTAAGGAGTTTTACTGCCTTAAAACGTCTAGAATTGTTCTCAAAAGCAAAGTTGACTACTTTTCAGATTTCACAAATCTCAAGTTTTTTTTTAGCTTGATTCTAACAAATTTCTACATTTTATATAACCAAAGTGTAAATATTATGTGGTACAACTGAAAAATGAACATAGTTTTTTGAAGGCTATTCAATTTTTAAGCAGTCTAATGTTTTTAAACCTTTAATTATGGCCACACTGAAGACTTATGCGCCAAAAAACATGCAGAAACGTGACGAATCTCCATATTATGAATGCTATACAGCAATGATCGTTTCACTGCTGATCTCATTTATGCCAATTAGCAGCATAGCCACTTTATGAATACTCATCTTTTTAGTGCCTTCATCATCTTTTGGAAACAGCGCGTTTTCATTTTCCTTTGTGGAATGACAGAAGGTTAAGCAGTCATTGTTCTCTGTGTGTGCCGTAAAAAGCCAGTCAACTGGCTATGAACTCCTTTGTATACCAGAATATTAAGATGCAAATGTGAGGCCATCTGTGCAACAGCTAAAACTCAATCATGTGACGGGTCGATGAGTTTAAAAAAAAAAAAAAAAAAATCTGTTTCTGAAGCTCAAACGATGAGTCCAGAGCTTTGTCTGATTAAAATGCAGGACTGAGATTATTTAAAGGGAGTTTTGGATAAAAGAATGCCCTCAAACCTCAGGAAGACTGCCCCCAGGTCTCAGCATTGTGAGGTGATAGCAACAATTACTCCAGTTTCATAATGATCACATCATAGATTATATTTAGCTGAAGCTGCTACTGCAAAAAAAAATATAGATGTTTCATTAAATTTTCGCTCTTTTTTAAAAAAATTACTTAAAATGAACCAATTAATCAATCACTGAATCAATCCAAATAAGCACAACTGAGACTACAGTGTATGTAGGACTAGTTCTGAGCAACATCTCCTCAATGATTAAAACTAAAATGAAACTAGAAAAGTTGCGTTACCTGCAATAATTGCTAAGTGAATGCTTTTTGCTGAATGTGGTGACTAAAGTCGCTGAAGCTTTTTGACTGAGAATGCTGAATACATTTAATTGTTGAATAATGTCGTGAAAATATTTGTATCCAGTAGATGCCAAAGCATGTTGCTAAAATAGTAGCCAACTCGAAATTAGCTCAAAATTCCTCAGTAGGTTTCAAAATAGCCCAAAAAGCTAGCTCATTGCTAAAATATTGGCTAAACTCCAAATTAGCTCAAAAAAATTCTTACTTCCAAAAAAGCTAGCACATTGTTGAAATACTAGCTTGACTCAGAATTAGCTCAAAAAAATCTCTGTAGATACCAAATTAGCCAAAAAGATAGCACATTGCTGAAATATTATCTAAACTCCATAGTAGCCCCCAAAAAACACACATTAGATGCCAAACTAGCCTGAAAAGCTAGCATATCGCTAAAATATTAGCTTAACTCAAAATTAGTTCATAAATTCTTAGTAGATGCCAAAAAAGCTAGCACATTGTTGAATTACTAGCTTGACTCAGAATTAGCCCTGAAAAAAATCCTAGTAGATGCCAAATTAGCCACAAAGATAGCACATTTCTAAAATATTATCTTAACTCCATAGTAGCCCCGAAAAAAACACAAATTAGATGCCAAACTACCCTAAAAAGCTAGCATATTGCTAAAATACTAGCTTAACTCAGAATTAGCCCAAAAATTCTCAGTAAATGCCAAATTAGCCGCAAAAATCTAGAACAATGCTAAAAATACTAGCTTAACTCCAAATTAGCTAAAGGTCCTCAGTAGGTGCCAAAATAGCAAAAAAAAGCTAGCTTAAAGCCTCCTAAATACTAGCTAAGCCCCAAATAATCTTAAAATTCCACAGCGAACAAATTTAGTCAAAAATGTTAGTCTGTTGCTTAAATAGAAGCTAATCTCTAAATTAACTGTGAAAGCCTCAGTAAAACAAATTAGCCAAAAACATTAGCATGTGGCTCAAATATAATCTAAACTTTAAATTAGCATAAAAACACATCAGTAGATGCCAAATTAACTCAAGAAGCTAACACATGTCTTAAATATTAGCAAAACTCAAAAACAGCCTAAAATTCCTCAATAAACTAAATTAGTCAAAAACGTTAGCATGTTGCTAAAATACTAGCTTAACTTAAAATTAGCTAAAAGAAATCATTAGTAGATGCCAAAAAAGCTAGCACATTGCTAAAAAATACCAGCTTAACTCTAAAATAGCTAAAAGGTCCTCAGTAGGTGCCAAAATGGCAAAAGCTATCTTAAAAGCCTCTTAAATACTAGCTAAACCCCAAATAAACCTAAAATTCCACAGCGAACAAATTTAGTCAAAAATGTTACTCTGTTGCTTAAATAGAAGCTAATCTCTAAATTAACTATGAAAGCCTCAGTAGAACAAATTAGCTAAAAACATTAGCATGTTGATAAAATATTATCTAAACTCTAAATTAGCATAAAAACACATCAGTGATGCCAAATTAACTCAAAAAGCTAACGCATGGCTTAAATATTAGCATAACTCAAAAACAGCCTAAAACTCCTCAATAAACTAAATTAGTCAAAAACGTTAGCATGTTGCTAAAATACTGGCTAAACTCCAAATTAGCTCATGAATTCTTAGTAGATGCCAAAAAAGCTAGCCCATTGTTGAATTACTAGCTTGACTCAGAATTAGCCCCGAAAAAAATCTTAGTAGATGCCAAATTAGCCACAAAGATAGCACATTGCTAAAATATTATCTTAACTCCATAGTAGCCCCCCAAAAAAACACACATTAGATGCCAAACTAGCCTAAAAAACTAGCATATTGCTCAAATACTAGCTTAACTCAGAATTAGCCCAAAAATTCTCAGTAATTGCCAAATTAGCCACAAAAAACTAACACATTGCTAAAAATACTAGCTTAACTACAAATTAGCTAAAGGTCCTCAGTAGGTACCAAAATAGCAAGAAAAGAAAGCTAGCTTAAAAGCCTCCTAAATACTAGCTAAACCCCAAATAAACCTAAAATTCCACAGCGAACAAATTTAGTCAAAATGTTACTCTGTTGCTTAAATAGAAGCTAATCTCAAAATTAACTGTGAAAGCCTCAGTAGACAACAAATTAGCTAAAAACATTAGCATGTTGCTAAAATATTATCTAAACTCTAAATTAGCATAAAAACACATCAGTAGATGCCAAATTAACTCAAAAAGCTAACACATGTCTTAAATATTAGCATAACTCAAAAACAGCCTAAAACTTCTCAATAAACTAAATTAGTCAAAAACGTTAGCATGTTGCTAAAATACTATCTCTCAAAATTAGCTAAAAAATCATTAGTAGATGCCAAGAAAGCTAGCACATTGCTAAAAATACCAGCTTAACTCAAAAATAACTAAAAGGTCCTCAATAGGTGCCAACATGGCAAAAGCTAGCTTAAAAGCCTCCTAAATACTAGCTAAACCCCAAATAAGCCTAAACTTCCCCAGTGAACAAATTTAGTCAAAAATATTAGTCCGTTGCTAAAATAGAAGCTAATCTCTAAATTAACTATGAAAGCCTCAGTAGAACAAATTAGCTAAAAACATTAGCATGTTACTAAAATATTATCTAAACTCTAAATTAGCATAAAAGCACATCAGTAGATAAGCTAACACATGGCTTAAATATTAGCAAAACTCAAAAACAGCCTAAAACTTCTCAATAAACTAAATTAGTCAAAAACATTAGCATGTTGCTAAAATATTAGGTAAACTCAATTTATTTGGAAAATTGCTATAAAAAATTAAAACATTGCCCATTTAATGTACTTAAAATTTGAAGATTTTCTCATTCATTTCCTGTCGGGCATACTTTGATCAATATTTCAAAAATTATAAAGTTTATGAATATCAAAAATACAAGCAGTAACAAGATGAATGTTTTGATGACAAAATTGATGAAATCTCTGAAATTGTGATTGAGTTTTTGTGTTGAAAACGTGTTGAAGCACTGGGAATTCACAGAATAAATTCAAACATAGTGGCAGTCACTAGTTTGGCAGATAAGATTTACAATTTCTTTACAGCAGATTATTTAACTGGAAAAAAAAAAGTCTTCAGGAAATGAAAGGTAACTAATAGTTATCTGGAGGGATTCCTAAGTAGATGGGACAATGTTTTGACAGGACCTTAGCCCCCTGATAACCGAACATAACACTTGTGTCTGCTCCAGTTGTCCGTCTGGACAGAGTGCATAATCCTACATGTCTCATTGCCAAATGAGCCTCACAATCACTTTGATTTATGAAAGTGGAAGTGACAGAGGCGGTAATGGAGCCGGCGTGTCGTCGTCTTACTTTCCGACGGCGTTCTCGCATACTTTACCGCCGTTTGCTACCAATCAGGCCCCTCTTCACCTACACTTTGTCTTAGCCTAGACCTGAATCAAACAGGGGTCACAACTATAGGGGATAATCTGAAGTCCCGTCATGTTGACTTGTCAGACAAAGTAGGTCAGAGAAAAGGGCTTAAAGAAGAGAGGAAGAGGTGGAAAAAAGAGATATATTAGCTTAAATGGAAAAAATGTCTCAAAGCTCTTGATGGGATAAAGAAAAGACGCCTTTCCTGAGCAGAAATCAAACATCTCCATTCTGTCTTACCTCTGGTAAAACTTGTGTTTTTGGTGATTTTAACATGTTTGTTCTCATTTAAAGAAAATTGTATTCTTTTTTTTCAAACTGTTGAACAGAGAAAAAAAATATGCTGGGGTGGCACAAACTTCCTGCTCTGCTCCATTCTGATGCATTCACTTGCAGACAATCCATGATCGATTGAGGAACCGGTAATACTATGCCTCCCCCGAACAGTCCGGACCGATCCGCTCCTGGCCGGTTTAGAATGGCCCTGGAAATTCAAGTGGGGGTTTCCATTGAGACGCATGAGGGGTGTAGACAATAACGTAACTGTGGGTTATAAACGGTACGACTACAGCGGTTCTCCGTATTCGTGGATTCGGCGTGTCTCCGGTCCCTAACCTCCGTGAATAAGGGGGCATACTGAGAATTTAATATCGTTTGGAAGAAGATTGTGGGAGTAGAGGAAGAATAAGCTGAAAAGTGGAGAAAACGTTTGGCTTGGATCTCGAGTGGTGAAAAGTGATGGTCGGACACTCGCTATTGTTACGATATCTGTCCACCGATCAATGGATTTCATCGTATGAAGACAGTAGCTCCGCCCTATCTGGTCCGTTTCGGTCCGACCTAATGGGTCGATTTTATGATGGAAATGACTTAAAAACTGGAAACAAGGCATCAGTGAGAGGGACCTGGGTGCAGACAAGATGGCGCCTGACCGAAGGTGGAACGGATACATTTTACCCTAAAGCACGTGTGTCAAGGAAGGTCAAGACCCGCTGGGTGATTATATCTGACCTGCCAGATAATTTTACATCTTTGTTATTAATGGCCTGATCTTATTTTGCGCTGGTAACTTATTGCAACACATTTTCATTCCCATGTCGTCACATATTGACATTTGATTCAGGGCCCTCCTCGTCAAAATGATTGACATTTTTGGTTGTCCCCAACTTGTTTTTTTTACGTCAAATTAAATCCACGACCACCAGGACGCAAACCGGTACCGTCCAGGACTGGGATGTGGACCTCACTGGTATCCTAACTGTCCGGTACTGGACCTGGTTTAGGCGGCGTACTGAACTTCGGGATGCATTAAACAGTTACGTTTTAAAAGTTGTAATAATTGAGGTTTATTTTGTGTTTAAGGTGTGTTTTGGATTTTGGCCCCCCTGTGCAATTCAGTTTGACACCCTTGAAAGTTCTGACAAATCTAGAAAATTAAAAACTTTTATTAAAGCTTAAAACATAACAAAAAAATCTAACTATTTGTCGTTAAAATAACTTTTTTTCATGTGATGTGTGGTGACTTCTGGTTCTGGATGTTGATGTCTATAACCAGGTCCTCTTGGGTTAAGTTGGGGCTGTGAGGGACTGTAAGCTAGTGGGACTGCACGTAAACAGAGAGCTATCAACAACAGGGAGGGAAAGAGGGGGCGGCGTTGCTCCACGCCAAAGTTAGTGACTCCTGCCGCTCTGCAGAAACCGTGTCCTAGAAAATGACTTTTTTTTTTAAATTTTGGCCAAAAATGTCAGTAATCTGTCTTTAGGTGAAATAGTTCACTTGATTTTGTGATGTATTGAAGATATATTGAAATATATATTGAAGCTGCTTTAGTGATATGGCCTCCATAAAAGTAATAGATTTGTTTTTGTACAAAAATTAGATTAATAATCAACTAAAAAGGAAAGTGCGCTCACCTTTAACTCATCATTCGCGAGGCTGTCAGAAACAGAAAAAATAAAAGAATGTTAGCACTTCAACATTTCAATGATGTGTAGGAGAGTTTCTACATTTCCAGGAGGTCTTTGTGGGCTTTATAGCAAACTATTTTTAACCACAACGCCCCTTGTAAAGTGGATGAGTGTATTATGCCTGTCCTCCTCCCTGGTAAAGTATCTGTGATGCGTTCAATAATACTCGAGCTCTCGCCGTGTCATCTGTGCTGAAGGCTAATCGTTCAGTAAACAAACAACTTCCGACGTGTTGAACTGAACGCCGCGCTCTGCCGAGGTGAGATTATGATGATCAATTCATTTCAATGCAGGAACTTTTTAAAAAATTCTCTGCAGACACGAGTAAAATCCTCTTTTCTTGATGTAAATGTGTTTTTACGCCCGACGGTCAAATAAATGGTTGAATTTATGGCTGAAAGCTTTCAAACGAACACATTGTTTTTCTGTGCTCTCTTCAGCAAATTTTATTCCTGTTTCCACATCGGTAGAGGTGTTCTTTTAGTAACACTACAGTATTTCAGAATAGATGCTTAACTTTTCATACATACATTTAAAAAAAAAAAAAATTTTCAGTTGTAGCATTATAGTTTTTTTTTTTAATTCGCTGTGGTTCCATTGTATGACCGAGTATTAGGACCACTTTATAAACAAAAAATTAAATCTCATGAATTTGCGAGAAAAAAGTCGTAACTGCTAAATGAATGAATGAATGAATGAATGAAATGGTTTATTTCAAGCAATCAGGTTATAATACATGGAATAACTTTACATAATTAGAAGTAGATCGCTTGAAAGGGGGTGGAAGGAAGCGAACTTATATAATCCCACCCCGACTCGACCATTTTCTCTAAATGAATTATCAATATCCGGTTCAGGACTTAAAATCAAATATCAATATAGTTTCAGGTGATAAAAGATCAATAATATCAGTGATGTAATAGAATTTCAAAAACATCCATAGACAAAAAATAATAATACAATAAATTAGACAATAAATTACAAGAATAAAGTTATATATTTTTGACTTTTTTTCTTGTGTAGTCACGACGTTTAATATCATAAATTTACGAGATTCAAAGTCGTAAATTAATGAGAAAAGAACCAAAGAAGTCTGTTTTGTTTGTGCGAGGATATGATCTGCTTCATCTGCAGAGATCCTGCAAGCCGCCCATGAATGAATAAAACTTTGATAAACTGCAAGAAACTTACAAACATCTGGAACGTTTTAAATGTATGAAGTCCAAGAGGCTTTAAGATCAGTTTATACTTCAACCCGATTGGTTATTGCACGGCTACATCCACAATAGTTCATTCTAATGTTGCTTGGATTTGATGGCGGCTCTCTGCGTCAGGGTTCAGTCTTCCAGTTCCACCTCCAACCATCAGAGGGAGCCCTCTCTGGAGCATTAACCTCCTCTGCCATGTCTTCTCTCCATCTCCCATCATCTCACCGTAATGCCCCGTTTGGACTCTTTTCCTTGCGCAGTATGGCATCTACCTAGCAATCCTGAGCGATTCTATTTTATGTTTTGCCTGAATAACCTTTCTTGTTTCATCTTATTTCTAATCCAATTTTTATTTTTATCGCCAGTTATTCAAGTTATAAACTGACCGATTAGATGCCTCAGTCAAAGCATGTGGCTCCCGCTGGCCCCGCCTCCTGCGTGTGATTGACAGATTCCCCTGAGCTGCTTTCAGTGGGAGGGGTGTGGCCTTTGAACAAGTCGAAACAAGCTCACTCGTGATTGGCGGCAGTACTTCCTCTAAAAGCGTGACTCGGTCTAACCGCTGTCGAGGGTTAGCAGTCGGTTGCAACATGACGGTAGACGTATCAGGAAGTGACGGCGAAGGCTCTGGCCTGATTTGGTTAAGGCTGGAGGTGATGCGTTATCCATCGGAGACCTCAACACTTTCATTCTGTCGTGGGGTGATGATGATGAATTCTGTGGGAGAAACTTGAATAAATCTGCTGTTAATCATTGTTCACATCACTCAAAGTGTTTTTAAATGCATTATTACGTAAGTTGGTTTGTATATGTCCATAATTATTATTTAATGGAAATAGTGTAAATACAAAATTGTGTTTTTTCTACATTTCTAGAATTTTGATAGTTTTGTGCTTATGTGTTATAGAAACACAGACACATCTGTATTTTTTTTAGGTTTAAAGTTGATCAATATGGAGCATATCAGTTTTCTAAAGGAAAATAATTACATAAAACTGTTTATTACATGAGTTATTACTTAATATTTGGACGACTTTAGTATTCTGTATTTGAATTTCAACTAATTAGCAGTTAAAAAAAATGCAGCTGTAGTTTGAAAAATAATAAACAGCACAATCTGTTCCCAGAATTCCTTGCATCTCCTCAGTTCAGGTTTCTAATGTGAGTTTGAAACGTTTCCGTGATTCTGTGCTTCAAACTCGTGCGAGTTCCTGCAGCCTCGTGCATCAAGGAGGTCAGCCGGGTTTCGGATCAGCTGCTCCAGACACTTTAAAGGCTCCAGCTCATTACTAGATGAGGTCTTTCAGGTGCTGTGAAACGATGTACTTGCTAAAAACTCTATAGTGCAAATGTCTTTTTTTAGAAAATAAAGAAAGCTGCTCACAGGTTTGCTCTTGCGCTCTCAGCCCAGGAGCTCCGTGTTCCTGGAGATGATAATCAGTTCCGATCTGCACTCTAGGTCACAGCTATATGGAAATCATCGGCCATGCATTCGTTGTTACAATAAAAGTTGATTGGATGTTGAGTTGAGTTCAGGCCTTTTCCCAGAAACACGTGCTTTGGCTTCAGAAAACAGAATCATAAAGAAAATTCTCCTTCTGCTTGATTCCGTTCATTAATTTCAACACAAAAACTGCAACAGATACTTAAAGATAAACATAAAAGGTATATAACTGCGAAAAAAACAATTCATCCCCAAAAATGTATAATTGTACAAATCATATTTGATTTCAAACATTCCAATAAAATCAAATTTCTTTAACTGTATTTAAGAAACGGACTCGAACGCGACCAACAAATTGCAATGAAAAAAATAGTTTAATCTTGCAATGAAATTCTGTTAAAAGATGCAGACAACTCCAGATAAAAATTTCAGGATTTAGAATATTATTCTGATTAGCACTGGCTGTGAGCGGTTCTTTCCGCTTTGAAGCATCATCAATATTTGTATCAAAATCCTTTCACGTGCACCTTTCTCCCTTAATAATCCATGTTCCATTTCTCCTGATTCATAACTTGCAACAAAATATTCTCCCTTTCTCCAATGGGAGATAGTCTACTTCCTTTCTTCATCAGGAAATAGTTTGCTAACTCTTTCCAGTAGGAAATAGTCTCCTCCCTTTCTCCACCAGGAAATAATCTCCTCCCTTTCTCCACCAGGAAATAGTCTCCTCCTGTCCCGCAGGAAATAATCCCTTAACTTTCTCCACAGGAAATATCTAATCCCTTTTTGAGAAATAGTCTCTTTTCTTTCTCCACCAGGAAATAGTCTCCTCCCTTTCTCCACCAGGAAATAATCTCCTCCCTTTCTCCACCAGGAAATAGTCTCCTCTCTGTCCCTGCCAGGAAATAATCTCCTCCCTTTCTCCACCAGGAAATAATCTCCTCCCTTTCTCCACCAGGAAATAGTCTCCTCCCTGTCCCCGCCAGGAAATAGTCCCTTAACTTTCTCCACCAGGAAATAATCTCCTCCCTTTCTCCAAAGAGAAATAGTCTCTTTCTCCACCAGGAAATAGTCTCCTCTCTGTCCCCGCCAGGAAATAATCTCCTCCCTTTCTCCACCAGGAAATAATCTCCTCCCTTTCTCCACCAGGAAATAGTCTCCTCCCTGTCCCCGCCAGGAAATAGTCCCTTAACTTTCTCCACCAGGAAATAATCTCCTCCCTGTCCCCGCCAGGAAATAGTCCCTTAACTTTCTCCACCAGGAAATAATCTCCTCCCTTTCTCCACCAGGAAATAGTCTCCTCTCTGTCCCCGCCAGGAAATAATCTCCTCCCTTTCTCCACCAGGAAATAATCTCCTCCCTTTCTCCACCAGGAAATAATCTCCTCCCTTTCTCCACCAGGAAATAGTCTCCTCCCTGTCCCCGCCAGGAAATAGTCCCTTAACTTTCTCCACCAGGAAATAATCTCCTCCCTTTTTCCAAAGAGAAATAGTCTCTCTTCTTTCTCCACCAGGAAATAGTCTAACTCTTTCCAGCAGAAAATAGTCTGCTCCCTTTCTCCACTCGGAAATACTATTCTCCCTTTCCCCACCAGGAATTAGTCTCCTTCCTTTCTCCACCAGGAAATAATCTCCACCCTTTCTCCAATGGAAAATAGTCTTCTCCCTTTCTCCTCCAGGAAATAGTCTTCTCCTTTTTCCTGCCCTCTTCCCGATATCCCCGTCTGCTTTCGCCATTCTCGGATAAGTTCAGGATCCTTCCTTACATGTCGTGTAGATTCCTCATCAGAAGTTTCTTCTCAAAGCCTAAATCGAATGAGCACGACTGTCCACGAGCCGGGGGTGGGGCGGTTCGTGAAGCTAGTGATTATTGAGACTCTTCCTCAAGGGGGCGGTTCTCAATCTGTGACATCAGCATGTGAGAACCCGCCCGTTTTCATGGGTATGGGAGAGTTGAGAGTGAAGGTTTTTATAGAATTATTAGATCAAAATGACACTTTGGGCTTGTTTATAGTGACGAATGAATGATTTGAAATATGCTTTATAATTTGATTGGTGTCTCTAAATTACACTTCGATTGATTGGATGCAACAGACTGGTTATAGACAAAAGGGAAACCTTAGGCTAAGATAATGGATGGATGATGTTGAAGTTAAATGAACAGATGCTAATGAGAAGGTAGGGAGAAATAGAGGCTCATAAAACCACTTTATACACAATTCAAACGTTTTTTAATCATTTTTTCCTGTAATAAATGACATTGAAGTCCCTGTGACAGAGATGTAGAGTTCCAGCCCATAAGGATTGGTGGGTGGGCCGTAATGCCTTCCCAGAGGCCCCACAGAGCTCAGCACCCAACTCCCCCCAGGAGAGAAGATAGGTTCAGTTCACCAACAGAGAGTTATTCACCCAGATTTCTAAGCCGAACAGGTGAGACCACACATGTGTAACTTCAATTTATCATTCTCTGAGGGCAGGCTTTGCAAACAAACTGGAACTGCAAGATCAGCTGATACGAAGCATGGCCAGACGTGGTATTCCAGTCGCTGGCTGGTCTGGATGGCCGGTGGGGGAAAAAAAAAAAAAAAAAAAAAAGATTTTTTTTCTTTCTTGCGTTGGTTTGCAGCTCAGAAAAACAAACATGGTGTCAGTACGCTGCAATACTACATTTTTATCTGCGGGTACTGTTGTTGTTCAGGCACACAGCAGGAACACTTGCATTCATTATAGTAAAATAGTTTAGAGATGTATTTCTGCAACATAATAACATAAATGCCTGATGGCAGTCAGGATGAATAAATGGATGAAGGAAAGACTGGAAAGTTGGTAGGAGACGGATGAACAGGATTATGTTGGTATTTACTAGGGATGTCCCGATCAGGTTTTTTTGGGCCCGATCCGATTCCGAGTCATTGGATTTTGTGGATTTGCCGATACCGAGTCCCGATCCGATACTTTTGTAACACATTTAAAACATGAACAAATTGAATAAACAGATTTGTCTTGTCCCTTATTTATATTTCATTAATTTATTTGTATCATAGAAAACTTAAAAAAACACTTCAGTGAAGAATAGCTTTAATAAACAAGAAAATTAGAGCAAATATAAACTAGAAAAAAAAAAACATTTTCTTGTTATATAAGTGATAATTAGTCATGTGAGAAAGTTTAGTGACTTTGACTTTAATATCTTTAGTTATTGAACATTTTTGACCAAATATGATTCCTGTCCTAATTTAGAATTCTTAAAAATAAATTATGTGGGTTTTAGCATGAATTTGATGAGTGTTCATGACTAACTCATATAATTATTAATTTTAATTTATTCGTTTGTTTGTTTTTTAAGATTATGTGCGTCTTTTTAAGTTCTTAAGACATCACATTTCGGTTTTATTATCAGAGTAGTTAATTTTCTTTACTTTTATTTCTCTTTCAGATAAATAAAACAGGCATATCAAAGGACAGCTCGGGTCCTAAGGAGTTAAATCATGGCGCTAGCATGTAGCAGTTAGCAGCTGCCGGTTAGCATCTCTCTGCTGCACGAAGAGTTTAACATTAAAAAGAAACAAAACTGTCTTTTTCTGTTGAAATGCCTTTAGAGGTTGTTGTTTAGAGACACTAGCTGTCAGTTTAAAGCGTTTTCAAAAGAGTTATTGATCCCGGAAGTCTGAATCCGTGATCGGCTAGCTAGCTAACTTTACATCAGTCCTCTGGCCAAACTGTTGCCGGTTTCTGCTGCGTTTTCCGGGAATAACATTTTGTGATCTGTTCTTGACATGCAGACTTCTAGTGGAGGATTTATCCGGAATAATAAGATTGAAATATAAAGCGCTGATTATAAGAAGAATAAATGAAATATCCGATCCTGATCGGACAACGGAGCCCGATTCCGATCGAGTCTTCAACCACGTGATCGGGCCCGATTTCCGATCACGTGATCGGATCGGGACATCCCTAGTATTTACATTACATAGCATTTTAAGAGATGCGTGTGCTCAAAGCACCGTATAGATTACTGTTACTATTGAAGGAAAGAAGAGAGAAAGCATCATTCATGGCCAAGAACTCAATGACTGTCTGACCTCCGACTGAAGCCTTCACTACCCATTGATAAATAATCCAATGAGCTGCAGAAACACAGGGAAGAAAGGAAGGGAGGAATGAATGAATATACGTATCAGCATTTACCTGAAGAATGCATAGATCACAGTCAAGGCCCGGGGGCCGGATCCGGCCCTCTAGCTCATTTTATTATATTGTTATTAATGACCTGATGTTATCTTGAGCTCATTTCTAACATTTAATTTGAAAAAATATATTTTTATGGACAGTAAAATATTGAAAGTTATTTAAGTTGATTTATTCTGGAATAATATTCCTGCCTTTTTATTGTTCATATTTATATTAAAAAGATTAGCATTCTGCTAGCTTTTTGGATTATTTTGGAATTTAGTAAGATTTAGGTTATTTTGGAGTTAAGCTCATTTTTCATCTACATGCTTGCTGTTTTGGATAATAATTTTGGGTTTTTAAACACTTTTTAGGCTATTTTGAAGTTAGGCTAATATTTACAAGCTAGTGTTTTGGCTAATTTAGGCTTTTTTCAGGTTTGTAGACTTTTTTAGATAATATTAATATCTTTGTGATACATATAAAGTTAAAATTTATTTTAATATCACAGAAAAATCACCCAATATTCTTATGAATGCTGTCTTTCTTTCTCAAAATCTGTAATTAGCATTCTGCTAGCTTTTTGGATTGTTTTGGAATTTAGTAAGATTTAGGTTATTTTGGAGTTTAGCTCATATTCCATCTACATGCTTGCTGTTTTGGTTAATTATAGGTATTTAAACACTTTTTAGGCTATTTTGAAGTTAGACTAATATTTACAAGCTAGTGTTTTGGCTAATTCAGGCTTTTGAAGGCTGTTTTAGCTAACATTAATATTTATTATAGTTTTTCAGGCTATGTTGGCATTTAGCTAATATTTTAGTTGGCTATCATCTTCAGTGTTTTCAGCTATTAGCTTTAGCTATAAATTTCAGCATCTTCAACCTTAAGCACTAGCATCTGTGTGGTACATATAAAGTTACATTTTCTTTTAATATCACAGAAAAATCACCCAATATTCTTATGAATGCTTTCTTTCTTTCTTTCTCAAAATCTGTAATTTTCTTCCTTTGCATTCCTTCATTGATTTATGCCTAAAACGGCCAGAAGGGGGCGCACAGGGCTTGTTTCACTCTTTCCAGTAAAAGCTCTCAATGCGGAAACGGCTCGACGCGTTTTCTTTCTTCCTCCTTTCAGGTAAATTACCATTTATTAAGAATATATCTGGGTCTAAATTGTTAGTTTGTTCTCAAAGTCTAATAGAAATGTTGTGTTTATGATTAATTTATGTTTAAGAAGTGGAGAAAAGTAATCAGTTTGTTCGGTTTCCAACCACGCAGCTGAATGACGTCCACCTGCCATTTTGAATGTAGCGCCACAGAAATTGAAATGTTCTGTCATTTTCTTTTGTAAGCCATTTTTAAAATTTCTTTATTGTATAAAAATATTATTCATTTGAATAAAAGCTCTCAATGAGGAAACAGCTTTCTCCTTTCAGGAGAGCAACATCCTCAGTGACCAAATTCAGCTTCCAAATAGCATTTTTAAAGTTTTAAAATTTAGTTTTAGAGTGTTTAAAAAATATTTATCTTGTTTTAATAGATTTTGACCCTCTGTGTGATTGAGTTTGACACTCCTAGTTTAAATTAGCCAATTAAAACGTCAGTAGATACCAAATTAGCCAAAAACGTTAGCATATGTTGCTAAATGATTAGCTAAACTACATTGTTTAAAAATGACTTTAACATTTTAAAACATAGCCCATGAATATATTTAAAGGTTTGTTGCTAATCTACTTAAAACTTTGAAATTTTAATGACTTTCTCATTCATTTCCTATATTTCAAAAACGATAAAGTTTATGAATACTAAAAGCCGTTATGACCTGAACAAGCTGAACGTTTATATATAAGTGTTATTGAACTCTTACGTGTTGAAAAATGCACAGAAACAAATATTTTATGGTTAAAATCAGACATATTTACGGTTGATATTAAATTCTGTGTTCTTATTCCTAATAAACGATTGTTTAAAATAAACGTTTAAAGTCCATAAAAGAGAATTATTTTAGTTCATAGTCACAAAGAGTTTTAGATGTCAAAGTTTTAGAAATAAACTGATCTCATGGACTTGTCAAAAAGTGGTTTAGCAAAGAGAAAATGTAGCCGTGAGCCGCTCATCTTCAGGTAAAATGATAGAAATATTAACAAAACTTTGAGGAATCTGGTCAAAACTTTGGTGAGTTCCAGAAAAAACGAAGCAAAACTGAAATGCGGCTAAAAAATACAGCAAACACATGAAATAAATGTATTTTTTGTGTACAAAATGTCACTTTAGAAACAAAATCTTCTTACATTAGGAGGAAATACGACAACTGCAGCTCATATTATCTATAAAGTGTGCTACATTCCAGGCTCAGATGAATAACAACAGATGATGAATCACACTGTGTCATTATCCAGTGGATACAGAATGCTGAAGCAGCACGTGAAAAGCTGCAAGCTCAGGACGTGAAAGGGTCACCAGCAGCTGGTCTCCTTAATCAATCGCACTTAAGTGATCATCAATGGGCGTGCAGACCTCTTTAAAAGCAGATTTTTTTTTACTCTTCTGTAGCATAGAAGTGTGCTGGACGTAGTGCTTAGTTGGCTATCAACTTCAGTGTTTTCAGCTATTAGCTTTAGCTATAAATTTCAGCATCTTCAACCTTAAGCACTAGCATCTGTGTGGTACATATAAAGTTACATTTTCTTTTAATATCACAGAAAAATCACCCAATATTCTTATGAATGCTTTCTTTCTTTCTTTCTTTCTCAAAATCTGTAATTTTCTTCCTTTGCATTCCTTCATTGAATGAATGATGGAAGTGAGGAGTTTGTCTGCTAAACAGAAGCGGGAAATACAAAGACGACAAAATTAAATTAAAAAAGGAACAAACTGCATTCTATAGTGTTGTAAGATATAAGAAAGAAAATGTATTTTTCCAGCAACTTAATCTACTTTGTATCACAGTTGTCCACTCTCTGCCTCTCTCTGTGTGTTTCTCAAATTCTTCTGTAACTTCCGCGTCACACTGGACGCGGAAGCGGAAGCTCCGTTCTGTAGTTCACACCAGACGTGCATTGTTCCGCGGCGGTCCACAGGCGCTTCTGCTAGAGCTTTTTTTGTCTTTACCATCATGGTTGATAATTTCATAACCTAAAGACATTAACCCATGTTCCTGCTAAGAAAAACTGCTCTCTGCCTCTCTGCAGTTGCTTTACACCCAAAACCCCGCCCACCCGCTCTGTTGGCCCACTGTATTGATCTGTGTGCGCGCGTGCGTCTCTGTTTTGTGTGTGTCTGCGCACACGCTCGGGGGTGTGTGTGTGGGTAAATTAATAAACTAAAATTATTAACTTATGTTTCTGCTAAGAGGAGCTGCTCTCTTCATCTCTTTTTTTCTCCCAAAAACCAGCAGCCCCGCTCCAGAGTCTGCTCACTGCGTTGATCTGTGCGCGCTCGTGTCTGTCTGTGTTGTGTGTGTTTTATAAATTTTGCCCCCTGTTTCTGCTAAGATGAGCTGCTCTCTGCCTCTCTTTGGTCGTTTTATTAACCCTTCACCCCGCACCGGAGTCTATCCACGTTGATCTGTGTGTCTGCATGTCCAAAAAAAAAAGTGTGCGTGTCTGTTGTGTGTCTCTGTGCTCGCGCGCACGTGTGTGCGTGCGTGTTGTGACGATATGTTTATATCCATGTCTACCGTCTGTTTAGATACAAAAACATGATCACATTTGTCAATCGCGGCCTTTTATTGTGAAAAACTGGTTATATTTTGAAAAGAAACCAGATTTTTTCATGTATCTTGATGCAACTTCCGGCCAGAATTGACGCGGAACGCTCGCGGCTCGCTCACAAAATAGGTCAGACGCGGAAACGATCCGCTGCACCGCGCGGGCCCTCCGTGCCGCTCCGCTCCGCGCCTTGTGTGAACGACGCCATAGGATAACAAGGGCGCCGAATGGAAGCGGACTCCGTTCCGCGTCCAGCGTAAATGGGGTGTAATGCGACTTAAGTGATTCTGCTCTGATGGCCGTGCGACCACTGAGCGATTACGAATCGCGTGGAAGTATAAGCCAGCCTTAACGCGGTTCCGATTCTGCATCCTTTACCGTGTCTGGTACCATGGGATTTAATGGGGACTGTAATACGTCATTTCAACCTGTAGGGGGCAGCACACAGGCAGTTTTTGACTATATTTAGAAGAGTTAACAGTTTTATTTCAATTTGTCAAAAGATTTGGCTACGACCAACAGACAGCACTTTTAAAGCCCCATTTATAGATGTCAACACCCAAAAAAAAATAAATTTAGGGGTTTGGTAACAATTTAAAGCAGCTTTAAGTGTCCAGATCAGTCACACTGCCGTGAAAATATGTTGTACGGTCTATTACTGAGGACATTTCGTCTCAGTTGAGATTTTAAGAGTATCTAAAAGGGTCAAGCTCATAAGATCATGAATCCCATTGCATTCATTTAAATTGAGACCTTGCGTCTTTATCAGGAAGACAGTAGCGCCTTTGATCAGAGCTGACAGCAAAAGAGCTCATTAGGACAAAACAAGCAAAGGAAAAGATTGAGTAGCTTTGAAACTAAAGTGGCAACTTATCTGAGCCGCCGTCACCGCAAGCAAACAAGTCAACCCTGAAAAATAGGTTGCGCTCCATAAGCCTCAGGTTACAGAAGCGTACATTATCACAGCAGGAGGGCTGCCACACCTGTTTCATTAAAAAATGAATGTACTGTGACGGTAAATCTGTGGGAACTAAAAAGTACAGACTGTCACATTCACAATGAAGTTAAATTTAAATTCGCTCTGTATGTGTTAAGCATTCTTGAAGACGTCTTCTTTTCTACATGCAGATCAACCAAATCAAGGCTGATCAGTGTGTTGCATTTCTACACCACACTTCACAGTTATCCTCTAATTTCTGGGGTTTCTCTTGAGTGATCCCAACTGACAGACCCTCTGCTCTCACAGCTTTTCATTGTCAGACACAGTCAACACTGTGTCGGTCCAATTAGAGGAACAGCAGCCCTGGAAAGCCTTCGTCTCTCCCTTCTCCGTTCCAAGAAGCGGTTTGGATGCGCTAACAGGTGTCGTCGTAGGAGAGGTCTGCCAGGGAAATGCAAACGCTGCAGGAAGCGCCATGATCAATAATTTGCGCGGCTATGACGGCAGCGAGAGTAGGCGGTGAGCAGAGGTGTCACTGCTGCCGGCGGTTAACCATCAGACATCGCTTCTCCAGTTTCACAGAGAAATGTCGACTGAACTCAAGTCACGTTTACAAGTGTTTAGTGTAAACTAAAAGTTCAGATGGTATTGGTCAGAAAGAAACAGTTTTCTTAACTTCACGTTTTTATATGTGAAAGTGCAAAATAAAGATTTTCTGTGTCTGCAAACAGTAAAAAAGCCATTTGGACTCGTTTTCTACTCATCAAAACCTAGAAGGAGCTGCCTAGTTTTACTTCAGCCTTTAAGAAATTTGATTCAATACCTTCCATTTAAAAAAAGGCTATTTTTTGGCAAGAATACAAGTAAAAAAAAACACCTATCATCTCTCAAAATTGGATTTGTTTTTCTTTTTTTTACATTTTTACCTTTTACCTCAGTAGTAGGGCTGTGGATCGTTGCTTAGGTGGCGATCCGATACGATTCACGAATCAAGCTCAACGATTCACGAGTTGAACCACGATTCTTATTTTTTAATATTATGTTTATTGCTATGAAAATATTAACTAGATGGAGGAAAATTGAAATTATTTGTATTAATCACCAACATTTATACGTTTAATTAGAGCAATAGATCAGAATCAACAAAATTGGTTTAAAAAAACCCAAAAAGATTCAGATAGAAAGAAATTTTGTCATTTTTTTTGTCAGCCTTCTGGTTAAGTTCAGCAGTAACATAAACAACATAAAGAGGATAAAAATTTCTGCTGTTTTGGATCATTTAACAACAAAACTTAAAAATGTTCACCACATTTTTTTTTTTATCCTCAAAGTTCTTCAATATTTTTCGGTGTACAACCCGTGTAAAAAAAGTATTTTTCCCCCCCGCAGCAGAATCCTCTGATTCACGTTGATTCCATCCTCCTTTCAGCAGCGTGAGGCTGCGTTTCTTCAGAATAAGATGGAGTTTCGTTAATTGCTTCAACTGTTGAAGAGTTATCATAACCAAAATAATGTAAACACTGAGATAAAGCTCAGATGTTAAAGCTAATTTATTTTTTCAGAAGTTATGTCAGTGAACAGAACGGAAAAAAACTCTCGCTAGTTTTACTTTGAAAACCGGAAGTTTCTCCGCAACTAAAAAGTGTTTACTTTCGGTTACTACCGCGGCTCTTTCGGCTTTGTTTTAGTTCGTAAACTTAAAATTCTACATTAATCTGAATTCCAGAAGAAAAATGCATCATTACCAGATAATATTCTGATCATATTTTACTATATGTATAAAGATCGCAAATCAGCGATCTTGGACGTCGCGAATATTTGTACTCGGACTTTCGGGAGCAGATCGCGAATACCCGAGCACCCGGGTACTCGTTACAGCCCTACTCAGTAGATGCCAAATTAGCCAAAAAGTTAGCTTTTTGCTCAATTACTAGCTAACCTCCAAGATGGTCTAAAATTCTTCACTAAACTAAATTAGTCAAAAACGTTAGCCTGTTGCTGAAATATAAGCTAAACTCTAAATTAGCCTAAAAACCCCAGTAGATGAAAAATGAGCCAAAAACTTCGGCATGTTGCGAAAAATATTAGCTTAAAATTCAAATTAGCATAAAAATACTCAGTGGGGGCCAGATTAGCCAAAAAAAAAAAAACGCTAGCATGTTGTTTAATTACTATCTGGACTCCAAAATACCCCAAAATTCCTCAATAAAAACTTAAGTCTGTTGCTAAATTAGAAGCTAAATTCAAAATTAAACTAGCCAAAAACGTTAGCATGTTGCTGAAATAAGTTAAACTCCATATTTTTTGAAAATGACTATAAAAGATGAAAACAGCCCAAGAATATATTTAAAGTCTTGTTGATAATCTACTTAAAATGTAGAAATTTGAAGACTTTCTCATACATTTCCTATGGGGCATATTATGTTCAATATTTCATGAACTATAAATTTAATGAATAGGAAAAATAAAAGCATTAATGTCCTGAACGAGCTGAAAGTTTGATACCAAGATTGAAGAAATCTCTGAACGTGTGATTGAGTTTTTATGAGCTGAAAATGGAACTCAAAGGAGAATCACTATAGTGTGAATTCTTTAAAACATCCACACAATAAATGCTACTTAAGTAATCCTTACTTTAAAAAAAATTCTATTTTATTTTTCTTCACCCAGAGAGCCTCTTTAGAGAGATAAAAGAGGTTTCCCCTGGTCTAGACCAACACATTCTCATCCCAAACTCGTCA
The DNA here is from genome assembly GCA_003999625.1 of Oryzias javanicus. Taxonomy (NCBI): domain Eukaryota; kingdom Metazoa; phylum Chordata; class Actinopteri; order Beloniformes; family Adrianichthyidae; genus Oryzias; species Oryzias javanicus. The sequence goes on along the minus strand of CM012457.1, from coordinate 60,587 downwards.
CTTACTGACGTTTCTTTAGAATAATTGAATAATTTTGATCATATATTATTAATATCTCCTCCAAAAATTCTTAGAAATAAAAACAACTTTCTTCCAGAATCATTTTTATAACACAAATACGTTAACGAGTATTCAACAATAATTTGTTTCTGTTGTTTTTGAGAGATAATTGATTTATTTTTTTAATCACTTTTTCCTGGAGCTTATACTAGTATTTCATTGGGTCGAGACAAACCAATGGAGACGCTTCCTGTTAATTTAAAAAGTTTATTAAAGAAGTTATTGACCCCAGAAGTCAGAATCTGTGAATGTCTGACTAACTCTGTGCGCCTCCTTCTCAAAATAGAACCGTACTTTATTGGACTTTAAGGCAATAAAATGTGATTTGTTCCCAAAATGAAGACTTTTAGTAGAGTATTTATCAATAAATTTGAAATATAGCGTGCTGGTCATAATGAGATTCAGTTAAGTCTGAAACAAGATAAGCTTGATTTCTGATCTGTAATCGGTCATCTCTAATCCATACCTGCACACACCTGTCAGAAACTGATGAAACAAACACATGTTAAGGATTTCACATGAATCTCTGTTAACCCAAATAAATATATGTATTTGGTCGGTACTGAGACAATATTTAGTCATGATATTTACACATGTTGTAATCCAGTAATTAATAAGTTTAAACAGAATTCTGTTTCCAGAAACTTCATTTTGGGACCATTGGGTCGTGAAGGTTACCATTAACTTTAAATTTTTGTTTGTTTTTAAAAAATGACTACCTTTGGAAACTTTAGTCAAGCATTTTTTAGTGTTTTAGCACGTCTGATTCATTTAATAAATTGCCATATAAAAAAAAATTAAAAAAGTTCTTCTTAAATCCTTAAAAAAGTTTATGGTTTTTTATCTTTTTACACAATATGCGGCAATGAGGCTGTTTGATATTTCAAAAATAAGCAAAGATCCACGACTCTGACCTTTGAACAACAACGTGAAACCCTCGAATCACACAAAAGGAAGATTTCAGCTCATCCTCTGCATCGTCACTTCATATCTCTGTCCTCACTGACATCATTTGTGAGAATATGTCAGAGCTCCATCTCTGCTCCGCATGTCAGGAATGAAGAACTACAGAGATAAAACACAAGCAGGTTAGCTTTTTATCCTCTCTACTTTCTACTATTAGTGGAGGCCAGCTCAACATGTGCTGAAGATAAGATCATCTGCATACAAAGTATGATTAATGACCAGGATCCCAGCATGGCAGCTATTAGTCACGTAGGAGGAAGTGGACGGAACATATTCTTATTAAACCGGGATTGTTTGGAGGCTGGGCCAGAAGGACAGTTCTTATATCCTGAACTCCCACATCTATCAAGCATTTTGTCTAAGTCTCAATGGAATCTGTGGAGGACAAAAATAGAATTTGAGATTCCACGCTTCAACCATTTTCTCTAATAGACGCTTAAAACGTGACGTCACACAAAACGAGGAGTGTGCAGAGTCACTTCTGGTAGTTTAGAAAAGAAAAACTTACTAGTTTTTAGACAAAACTGATTTCTGTATCTGCAGTGACAACAAATATGTTCATGACTTTGAAGAAAATACAAGAACAAAAGACCTTCAAGTATCTAGTCCAGAGGTCTGAAACCTCCAGAGCCTCATGTGGCTCTTTTATCTCTAAAGTGGCTCTCTGGTGAAGAAAAATAAAATAGTAATTTTTTAAAGTAAGGATTACTTAAGTAGCACTTATTAAGTGGATGTTTTAAAGAATTCACACTATAGTGATTCTCCTTTCTGTTCCATTTTCATCTCATATAAACTTAATCACACTTTCAGAGATTTCTTCAATCTTGGTATCAAACGTTCAGCTCATTCAGGACATTACTGCTTTTATTTTTCCTATTCATGAACTTTATAATTCATGAAATATTGAACATAAAAGGAAATGTTTGAGAAAGTCTTCAAATGTCAAAATATTAAGTAGATAATCAACAATACTTTAAATATATTCTTGGGCTATATTTTCATCTTTTATTGTCATTTTCAAAAAATATGGAGTTTACCTGATATTTCAGCAACATGCTAACGTTTTTGGCTAATTTGTTATTTACTGGGGTTTTCAAGTTTCATTTTGAGTTTAGCCTCTAATGTAGCAACAGACTAAAGTTTTTACTGAGGAATTTGGGGTATTTTGGGGTTCAGCTAGTAATTAAACAACATGCTAGCCTTTTTTTTTTTTTGGCTAATCTGGCCCTTACTGAGTTTTATTTTATGCTCATTTGACTTTTAAGCTAATATTTTAGCAACATGCCGACGTTTTTGGCTCATTTTTCATCTACTGAGGTTTTTAGGCTAATTTAGAGTCCAGCTTCTATTTCAGTGGCGTGGTGCGGTGGTAGGGCAGTCGTCTCATGATCGGAAGATGGTGGGTTCGATTCCATGTGTCGAAGTGTCCTTGGGCAAGACACTGAACCCCAAATTGCCTCTGGTGGGAGGTTGGCGGCTGTGGAGCCACCACCAGTGTATGAATATGTGGGTGAATGGGTGAATGGGTCTGTGACTGTGAAGCGCTTTGAGCCTTTGAAGGAAGGTAGAAAGCGCTATACAAGTATACGTCATTTACCATTAATAAACTGATATTCAGTTATAAAATTATATTTCACTTTGCTGTTTCATCAATACATTTGAAAATACATTTTTGCATTTAACTGTTCAATATCTAGTTCAGTTTTAAAATTTAAGAATGCATTTTTAAAATGTGAAATTTAATATGAAAACAAATCAGTTTTAAGATTTTCAAATTAATAGAAAACAATTGTAACACTGGTCCTCTTGCATCTGGAAATTGTTATAATGTAAGTTTTCTCTGACTTGTTTTGTTTATTATTTGTAGGCATGTATATTAACATGGGCAGACATAGAAATGCGTCTATATCGATCAAATATGCTTTTCCAGATCTATGTAAATATGTAATATTTATCTATATAAATACGTATACATACGATTATACACCCTTACTTTATTTCTGTCCTCTTTCTCTGTAATTTTTTTACAATTTAGACTTTGTCTTTCACTGCCTGGACTATACAAGATTTATTAATGTACGTTGTACTGAACTTAAACAAATACATAAAGACATGTAGCCTCAAAGGGATTTCCTGGTAAAATAAATAAAGTTTGAGAAATAAATAGGATTTTAAATTGTCTCTTTTTTTTTTTGCCTCTAGAATTCAGATGAAAATGCATTTTATGATTCAATATAGAATTTAATGTAAACTTCAATATAAATAAAATAATATTTCAATTCCTGATTTTTGTTCAAATTGATGCTTTTAACCCTAAAACACTTTCACTATTAAAAGTTACAGTATCACTTTTGTTTGGTAATTTTTACCCAATATAATAGACCTGATAAGAAGTTTTTTATTGTGAAAATAAATCAAAATATGACAATATGTGATAAATTAGTTTTCGTCTATTTTCAACTATATTTTTGACTTTATGTAACAAAATGGAAAATAAAAATATAGGACGATCTTAAAAACATATTTGAAAATGAATGAAAAATTTGGAATTTGAGAACAAATTCTTAAATAAAAAAAAAAAAACTTGATTGTTGGCCTTTGGTCCACCCATTCCTGGGACGTGTGACCCATAACACTCAGAAAATGCAACATATTGAACATCATGTGAATACTTTTCTAGAGTGAAAATCTAGGGTTAAATTTACCATCAAGTTTTATGTTAAAATCCAAATAAAAAAATCGCAAATCAGCCGGGTCAAAAAATGAAATTGAGAATGTAATCTCCCATTAAACGGGTCGTCTAAAGAGAGATTTGAGAATAGAAGATCAGTTTGAATAATGAATAAGCTAAAAAAGTAGATTTAATTTGCTCCTGGTCATTTGCAGAGTTTTTTTTCATTTGTTTATTCATCCTCACTTGTGCTGAAAGTGTTTTTAGAAAACTTTCTCAGCCGTCTGAAGATTCAGAATCGCGTCTGATTTAAAAAGTGTCATTTTTCGGAGGTGCGACGCTTGCCGTCCTCATTTTCAAACAATCTTTTTAAAATTCACAGGTTATGCAAATAACACGGCTAACTACCTGCAACCAAGTCTCCGAAATGACAATGTGATTGTTTCATTTGCATTTCAGTGCCGATTTTCATCTCGCAGCAACATTTTACACCTTCAAACCTTTTTTTTTTCCTTCTCAGAACCTGTGAGCATAAATCACACCTCTGCTACAAATAACAGCGTCTTGAAGAACAAGAGCAGCTTTTTAAAGCTTTAAAAGTTTCTGTCTGTCTTCTGATGGTGAACACATTCAAGTTCTTGCTACTTAATCACCTTAAAAACATACTTAGCAGCTTCCCGTCTGCCGTCTTGACTTAAGCCTCAAAATGAGAAATAAAAATGAAGATTTGTGGCCATTCGTTAAAAATAAAAGGTGAACTACTTCTTTGGATTGGGCTCATGGAGACGTTCTTGTAGAGATGAAGAATGAATGAATAAAAAAACAGTTGTTTGTAAAATACGATATTTGAATCAACATTTAAAAACAAAAGTTAGTTATTTTTATTGAAGACAAAACCTTTTCTGTTTGGACAAAAAGTCTTGTCTTAAACGGAGTTGTTTTTGTTTAAAAATAGATTCTTCTTATGTGAAATATTGATGTAGAATCATTAATATCTAAAGTTTTTTTTATTTATTTTCTATTTGAAATTTTCTTCTTTATTTTGGGAAATATTATATTTGTTGTCATTGTGACTTCACAAATGTATGGTGGCCCAGAGGGGTCACAAAACTTTAAAATTTACAACACAACACACTTCAATTAGTCGCAACACAAAACTTTAGTTATGAAAAAGCAGCAAAAGAAGCCTTTGTGGATTTCAGAATAAAAGCAGGGCAAGTTTCTTTGGTACTCAATATTCAATTTTGACATCATGTTTTTTATTGTGAGGTCGTCTTATGCGCGTTGCGAGGTAATTTTTTTGAGTTATGAGTTATTTTGTTGTGTTGTGAGTTAGTTTTTCATGCTGAGTTAATTTTTTGAGTCGTGAGTAAATTTTTACCCGTTATTAGTTAATTTTTTTGTGTAGTGAGTTAATTTTTTACGTGTTGTGAGTTGGTTTGTAAGGTTGTGAGTAATTTTTTGTGTTGTGAGTTAGTTTTTAAGTTTTGTGAGCTAGTTTTTTGTTGTGTATAAAAACTAACTCACAACACAAAAAACTAACTCACAACAGTTAGTTGTTTGTGTTGTGAGTTAATTTTTTCATGCTGAGAGTAATTTTTTACCTGTTATTAGTTCTTTTTTTTTGTGTAGCAAGTTAATTTTTTCGTGTTGTGAGTTAGTTTTTTGTTGTGTGTAAAAACTAACTCACAACACAAACTAACAACAGTGAGTTAGTTTTTACATGTTGTGACTTAGTTTTTTGTGTTGTTAATTTTTTTGTGAGTTAGTTTTTTGTGTTGCGAGTTAGTTTTTTTTGAGCTGTGATTTGATTTTTTTGGGTCATGGTTAATTTTCATTCTTGTGAGTTAATTATTTGTGTTGTGATTTAGTTTTTTCTGTTGTGAGTTATTTTTTTGTGTTGTGAGTTGTTTTCTTCATGTTGCCTCCAAGTAAGTGCCTTCATCGTATAACCACTGTAATGTGTTTTTTCATAAATAATCTGGTTTTGATCAGCTCAGAAATGTATCTGTTTTTAAAATCAAAAATTCAAAGTTTTAAAATTGTAACTCTCCCGCTCTCCTAGGCTTGTTTACATAAAAGTGGGTCATCTGGACCCCACAAGACAGAGCGCTGAACTGTTTTTGTTAATGATTGTTGATCTTTACTGGTGTCCAATGACAGACATGAAGTCTTGTCCACATTTGTCATGGAAGGGCTGATGCTTTAATGTAAGGGTGGGGTCATCTGGACCCCATGAGAGAGCACGAGGGGGAATAATGTATGCCATTTTTGACCTTTATCTTAAATTATTTTCATTTTCACTCCAGTTGAAAGCTAAACAGGTTTGCATGAATAAATATGTCATCTTCAATCATAATAGAGTTTTAACCATCATCATTTTTCTTTACTTGTACATGTGAATCGTTGTTGTTCAGTCCTATCAAAGTCGAGTTTGTGCTTTCAATTATCTCTTTCAGAGCTGCTGTCCTCTAACGTATTGATATATTTTCTACATTTCGTGACGCTCGTGTCTCTTTGAGCTCTTTCTAAATCTGTCATGAGGGATTAGTCGAGGATCATTTCTTCTGGACTCCCGTTAGACTCACAAATCCTGGAGTTTCACTTTTCTGACTGATTTATCGCATTGCTTGTAACATTTGAATAATGTAATTGTTGCTGCCAGTTTATTAACGAGACGTTTGTCAACAACGCAGTCTGGAGCCGACTTAAACAAATTCAAAGCTTTGCTTATCTTTAATTATGTTAATTAAGTTGTTTTAGTGTTCTTTTATGATTGTTGAATGAAGCAATGTTCTGGATCTTAATGCCAACTTTGTGAAACACAGAGCTATCATGATCTGAGGGGGCGGAGCTCCAAAAGCCACGCCCCCTCAGAGGAGATTTTGGAAACTGAGGCTTCAGATCAACATGAAAAATGTCTTGTTGAGACGTTTAGGTTGTGAGTTTTGGTTAAAAACGTCATAATCACGATTAAAACATGACGGGGAACGTTTATTTTTAAATTAAAAATATTTAACGCATGCAGCAACGTATGTATCAGAGGATGTTCAAATGGTCGTTCTGTGTGTCAGTCAAGTGACGTACTTCACAGTGAGGAGGATTAAGAAAAATAAATTTATTTTTGATGGCGTCCGATCTGCCCACACATCCGACATGATGAGCCTCGCTTGTTTCACTAAAGGAATTTGCAAAAGTAAAAGTTTTTTTTACTGGGAATGAACATTAACAACTTTCTAAGTCAGCAGATTGTACATTCGGTGTAACGTTTGACCTGACATTTGATCTTTTTTCAAATCCGGTTTGTTTTTTGCAACATTTTGCTTCATTTTCTTGTTTAAATCTTAAAGTGAACGTTTCATTTAGTCGTCCGTCTGAAGTCTTGTAAATTTTCCGCAGGGACTGTCGTCCTCAAAAACCCCTTTTTAACAAAAGCTGTGAAGCAGAAAAGGTTTTTGGCGGCGTTGAGGGTCGAAGAAGGTCAAACTCATTTGAGATTGAAAGAGTGACTCAGAGACCGGATAAATGGATGCTGAAGAAAAGCAGATCGTTGTGTTCTCAAGTGGAAAAGTCTTCTTCAAGAACCACACTTCCAAAACCTTTAATGCTAAAATAAAAGTGATTTGAATGATGAAATTGTGAGCTTAAAGCATCAGAGTGTTTTTGATTGATTGATTTTAAAAGGTTCCAGAATATAAAAACTAATGTATACGTCAAAAGCTTGTCAAAATTTTGCTTCTAAATTAATTAGATATTTAATTTTGATTAAATTAGTTCCAATTAAAAACTAATGTAATAAACGACATTGCAAAATTATTTTTTGTTGTTTTCTTAATTATTTGACTATGTAAAAATTTTTCTTGTTTTTAATATGCTTGTTATCAGTTTTTTAAATTAGACATTCTGAGACAAAAAGATCAAAAATGTTTTTAAAATCTTTAAAAACATGTCAGCTACAGCTCCACTCTGATAAAAATGCTGTTTCTTACTCGTTCTTATGGCATTTATCTGATGATGGAGGACATCCTGTATCCTAACAAAACTTTACATTTATGGCCTTTAAAGGTCAAAATTGTGTCTTTTTTGTGAGTCCTTTGACTCATTTAAAGTTCTCTTCTTATGCCTGACATGCTTAAACGTTGACATTCTGGTATTTCTAATGAAATTCAGTGAGTTTATGGAAAGTAAAAGTAAAAAGCTTCACATGCTTTTACTGAGGCTTCTGATTGGTCAGTTTATAACTTGAATAGAGTTATGTTGAAACGAGGATGAAAGCTCGATATAAAGAGAAAGCTGGAGACAAACAAGCTCTTTTTTTTAATATATATTAATATTTTTTATTTTAAAAAGATTCAAAGTACAACAGCTTTCATTATAGATGTTTTTCAGGCGTTCTTTATTATTGTGCATAAGTTTGACAAAGAAAACAAGTCAAGTAGAAGCAAGAACGTCAGAAATAAGTAAAGAGGAAAAACAAACAAACAAACAAACAGGTATTTGCGTATAATTTTCACATAAATATTTCACTTATAATTTGGGTAAAGGTTGGAAACAATTCTCTCAGTCATTAAGTAGATACAATAGAGCTCATTTAAAGCCCGCCCTCTATGGGGATATGTATTTAATTAATTTAGACAAAATTCTGTAAAATTTTTCCTTTTATAATTTGACGAAATGACTCCTCAGCAGAATGACTTCATGTCGTAGATTGGAGAAAAGCGTTGGTGAATTTGATTATAAACGCATTAATGTACTTGCAGTTTAATAAATCATGTTTATAACATATTTATTAGTCTTATTAACCTTCAAAATCATATTTAACGCTAGTTTAAAGATTTTTGCTGTTCCAAGGTTCTTTATTTTAAAAAAAATTGATTACAAACACATTAATGCACTCACAATGTCTTCATTTATGGTTACACCTAGGGCTGGGCGATATGGGATTTTTTATATCGCGATATAGCTTTTTACATATTGCGCGATAAAAATATTGATCACGATATAAACCAAATAACTACATTTAAACACTTTGTGGCTCAAAAAATGCCAAAATCGGCTTGGACAGACAATGATTGTGATAAAGCGCGCGGGGCGCGAGGTCCGCAGCTGCAGCGGGGGTTGCTGGTAGAAGTCGGCTCGTTTGTTTACCTTTCATGCAGACGAAGGACGCGGAGTGGAGTCCAAAACATGACCCAAATGAGAGCTAATAAACACAATAATTAGATACAAACACTTACTCGCCCTGTGGAGACTAACTCTCTAACTTTTACTCGTCAAATAGGAGAAAATGTTAGCTAGCAAGTGTCATTTGCGGACCCTTCAAAATAAAAGTCTATCGCGATAGACTCATTCTTCTATCGAAAAAATGTTCAATCGCGATATCAATAATTATCGTTTTATCACCCAGCCCTAGTTGCACCATGTTTTTAAATATGTTTATGAGTCATATTAATTTTAAAAATCATCATCGTGAAATATTAAATGTTCTAAGGTACTTTATTTTGAAAAAAAAGCTCTTATTTTAGCATGCATTGAGATTTTTTATCAGCTTTCTGGAATAATTATTAAAAAACAAGTTGAAATCTCTGTATTTCTGTAAAATCTTTCATTTTCTTTGAAGAGAACAAAGAAACTGAGCAGAAATGCCTCTGAGGACCAATGAGGTCTTTGACAGATTCCTCCAAACGGTTTTTCTGCTGTTGTGTCATGAAGTAAAAACATCCAGCCAGATATAATCCACATGGATCAAGAGTTCTTTTCTCTCCTCTTTACCCTTAAACATGTAGAATTTCAAATTCTGATAGCAGACAACAGTATGGGTTCTCCCCTCAGATGAGTAATTGCAAGCAGAAATGTCTGAGAGTTTGTTTTTTTCTCCGTATGCCTCGAGGATTTTCATTAACTAAGAACGCTGTTTTCGTGTTTCTTTGTGCAAGTGTAGTCATTACAGAGCTCTGTTTGTCTGGATGACTTTCTCTGTTGGTCGATCTATATTTTTGAAGCTGTTTCTCTGAATTACATCTAATGCCGTTTTTATAAAAGCTCCTCATTTGCTATTTTACTGCAGATTTTAATGTCACCTTTACGTAACAATAAGACACGTATCTCTGTCTAAACATGTTATCGACTTCTCCTTAATTAAGCCTTTGATTGTTTTTCTTCTGTCAAACACATTTAGTCTAAACAGATGCAACATAATGCATGCATCAGCTGTTTGAATCAATGTGATGGTGGAACTGAGCCGCACATGTCAGGAATGTTCTACAAGTCTTTTCCTAAAACCCTCTCTTAGCCGTGACCTTTACTGATGGTTTTTAAGGTGAAATCCCCCCCGACACTTCTCATCTACATGTCAGCTTATGATGATAAAATGGCTGTGTTTAAACAGAGAAAAGAAGCCGAAAAATTACTCAGAGAAATGTAATCTGGATCAGGAGGAGGCAGCAGATGTTTTTAGGATTTTTAAGAACAAACCTCAAAATGTTCACCTGGACTTTTCTGCTAATTTTGATTATGAAAGCGTCAGAGAATCTCCTACAAATGTGTGCTTTTGCCCCTTTTTGCCATAGAAATTGAATTTTCTATATCAATCATCATTTTACAATGTGTTTTATAATAGTGTTAAAACAATTAAAAATGTAAAAAAGCACAAAATCGAAATGTTATTCTTAGAGTTTTAGTGAGAAGAACATGAACAGGTTTTGATTCTTAGAAGTTTAAATCCGTCCAGTATCAAACTATTTACAGCAACATTTCTGTATCTTTCTCTCTAAATATGCAAAAAAACGAGTAAATAGAATGTGAAATATCGTACACATTCAGTGTTTAAGGGCTAAGATTTATCAGTCTGATAGCCAAAAACAATAGCATGTTGCTAAAATAGAAGCTAAAATTCTAAATTAGCCTAAAAACTCCAGTAGATAACAAATTAGCTAAAAATGTTAGCATATTGCTAAAATATTAGCTAAACCCCAAATTAGCATAAAAAAACTAATTAGAGGCCAAATCTGCAAAAAAAAAAAGCTAGCTTGTTGCTTAATTACTAGCTGCACTCCAAAATAGCAAAAAATTCCTCAGAAAACTAACTTCGTTAGCATGTTACTAAGATAGAAGCTAAATTCTAAAATATCCAAAAAAAATTTCAGTAGATAACAAATTAGCTGAAAACATTAGCATTTTACCAAAATATTAGCTGAACTCCAAATTAGCATAACATTTCACAGAAAACTTAGCCAAAAACGTTAGCATGGTGCTAAAATAATAGCTAAAATTCTAAATTAGCGTAAAAACTCCAGTAAATAACAAATTGGCTAAAAATGTTAGCATATTGCTAAAATATTGGCTAAACACCAAATTAGCATAAAAACTAATTAGAGGCCAAATCTGCCAAAAAAAAGCTAGCTTGTTGCTTAATTACTAGCTGAACTCCAAAATAGCCTAAAATTCCTCAGAACACTAACTTCGTTAGCATGTTGCTAAGATAGAAGCTAAATTCTAAATTACCCCAAAAAAATTTCAGTAGATAACAAATTAGCTGAAAAACATTAGCATTTTATCAAAATATTAGCTAAACTCCAAATTAGCATAACATTTCTCAGAAAACTTAGCCAAAAACTTTAGCATGGTGCTAAAATAATAGCTAAAATTCTAAATTAGCGTTAAAAACTCCAGTAAATAACAAATTGGCTAAAAATGTTAGCATATTGCTAAAATATTAGCTAAACACCAAATTAGCATAAAAACTAATTAGAGGCCAAATCTGCCAAAAAAAAGCTAGCTTGTTGCTTAATTAGTAGCTGAACTCCAAAATAGCCTAAAATTCCTCAGAAAACTAACTTCGTTAGCATGTTGCTAAGATAGAAACTAAATTCTAAATTCCCCCAAAAAATTTAGTAGATAACAAATTAGCTAAAAAACATTAGCATTTTACCAAAATATTAGCTAAACTCCAAATTAGCATAACATTTCACAGAAAACTTAGCCAAAAACGTTAGTATGTTGCTAAAATAATAGCTAATCTCCATTTTCTTTATTTTTATTTACTATAATTTTATTTTTCTTCATCCAGAGAGCCACCATGGAGAGATAAAAGAGCCTCATGTGGATCTGGAGCTGCAGGTTGCAGATCTCTGGTGTAGTCCAATCATTATGAAACAGTCATATTCTCTGTTATTACGCAGCATCAAACTGCACAGAACCATAGAGCATCTCTATTCCACCAATCTCAAACGCTCTGTCTTATAACTCATTCTTGTTTCGTAACCCGCATTGACTTTACAGTCAAATGTAATTTATGTTAAACTACATTGACACTGAGAATATGCCGCCCTGAATATCACATGATGAATTAAATCATTGTGTTAGAACAGAAGAATGAGCAGCCGTTTCCTTCAATGAGTGGAATTAATTCTGCCGCCTGTTAGCAGACGTAACCTGAGATAAGAAGCTCTTGGCTGTTAAATTGTGTGTTTTTCAGTTCAGTCTGCCCTCAAACTGTTAGTTTGATATCTTCATTGGATGGTTTGGCTCAGTTTTGAGGAACAATCAAGAAACAATTTGGTTTTATTTTTTATAATTGAGTTTTAGTTCATGGGATTTCCTAAAATGTGATGTTTTTAATATTAATCGATGAATAGTCGTGATCTTTAAAGAGCCCATGATTTTCTTTAGTCTTACAGTGTAAACTGTATCCATATATATGCGCATATATTCACTTTGGAACACTAAAAAACAGATTATTTATGAAATGTGTTATTTTCGGGATTTCTTTTCATACCTGGAAGTAAACGACTCGATCTATGAAGCTCCGCCTTTCGCTCCTTGATGGTCCCGCCCATTTCATGACGTCATTCTAGAGCTAGTCTCATCAACATGTCACACACACAAAAAAAACATCCAATTCAAAAAAAGAAATATTGATGTATACACTGTGTAGCCGGGCTTTTATCCCCAAAATCTGACACAGACAGAATGGTGATGGTGAATGGATTCATTTTGTGGTGAAATTTGGTCAAAAAATAAAGACAACACCAGATGAACATTTCAGGATTTATTGAAATTATGAAAACATTGTCCAGATTAGCATTGGCTGTGAACGTTTCTGTTCTCTGTAACGCTTCCGCTCTCCTTGGCTTGTCTACATTAAAGTGGGGTCATCTGGACCCCACAAGACAGTGCGCTGAACTGTTTTTTTTCATTGACTTTTGAGTTTCACTAATGTCCATGGGAGACATAAAATCCTCTCCACATTTGTAATGGAAGGAATCACATATCGATATATGGTTGGAGACACCTGGACCCCAAAGAGGGCGGAAAGAACCATAATCTCTGTATATTAAAAAAAGCACCCCTCAGTCAATCTTTTCAAAACAGTTGTTCTGATGTGTCGCTTGCTTTTTCCACCAGAAAATAGTCTGTCCCCTTTTCCGGCTTCCACCAGGAAATGGTCATCTCCCTTTCTCCAGTTTTCACCAGGAAATGGGATGCTGCCTTTCTCTAAACTTCACCAGGAAATAGTCAGCTACCTTTCTCCAGCTTACACCAGGAAATAGTCGTATCCATTTCTCCAGCTTACACCAGGAAATAGTCATTTCCCTTTCTCGAGCCTTCACCAGGAAATAGTCAGTTCCCTTCCTCCAGCTTTCACCAAGAAATAGCTGTATCCATTTCTCCAGCTTTCACCAAGAAATAGTCGTATCCCTTTCTCCAGCTTACACCAGGAAATAGTCATTTCCCTTCCTCCAGCTTTCACCAGGAAATAGTCAGTTCCCTTCCTCCAGCTTTCACTGAGAAATAGACATATCCTTTTCTCCAGTCTTCACCAGGAAATAGTCGTATCCCTTTCTCCAGCTTTCACCAAGAAATAGTCGTATCCCTTTCTCCAGCTTTCACCAGGAAATAGTTGTATCCCTTTCTCGAGCCTTCACCAGGAAATATTCGTATCCCTTTCTCCAGCTTTCACCAGGAAATAGTTGTATCCCTTTCTCCAGCTTTCACCAGGAAATAGTCTAATCACTTTCTCCAGCTTTCACCAGGAAATAGTTGTATCCCTTTCTCGAGCCTTCACCAGGAAATATTCGTATCCCTTTCTCCAGCTTTCACCAGGAAATAGTTGTATCCCTTTCTCCAGCTTTCACCAGGAAATAGTCTAATCACTTTCTCCAGCTTTCACCAGGAGTTAGTCATCTCCCTTTCTCCAGCCTTCAGGTTTTTTGCATGTATGTGGAAAGTGTAAATTAAAAATGTCAAGTTATATCTACAAAAAACCTTCACAGAGAGAAAAGTGTCTCCAGAAGTATTTCAGAGGCAGACGCGTTTTGCCTCTTTAGCATTCAGAATAATAAAGCAGCCTTCAAAATAAAACGTATTTTCCTCTCATTCCAACAGTGAACGAGTTGCTGTCTTCACATTCTCATGAAAAACTGTGAAGAGTCTCGAAGCTGCCCAGGTCTTTGTCACAAAGGATGGATTTCCGTGTACTACTGATATCGCGGCTGTCTTGACTGACACAGAGCTGAGAGCAGCTCTGTTCATCTGTCAGCAGTAAAGCTTTGTTTATGTCTCCTCTGAGCTGCTATGGATCTCTGCTGCTGTAATCACACCCAAACACAAGTCCTTCAGGTCTGAAAAAAGGAGTTAGAGATGGACTATTTTAAAAAAAAAAAAAGATTCATGTTAAACCTGAAGATAAAGATATCATTAACGCAATAAGACGGAACTGAACAGCTGCACGGAGGTTAACGCCTTTCTGGGAGGAGTTTTCGTTAATTGGCTTTAGGTGTGCGGTTATTTGCCCCTTGCAACAGACTGGAACAGACCAAAGTTCACTGTGAGTGGGACCTGATGGCAGACAAGATGGCGGCTGAAAATCATTAATCTGGAAGGAAGTCTCCATCACCACCACCATCCTACCCACCGTGCACTGCACATTTCAGCTGAAAAATAATCACGTTTTTGGTTGAAAAAGACTAATACACCTGGCAACCCTAACATGTTCTTTTTATTCTTTTGTTCTATTTTAAGATTTAAATTAAACCTTTAAAACTTGAGATGTTTAAAGTTAAAAGTTCTGTCTGTTGGTCATTGTGGCTGCATTTTCTGTATGCGGAAGCAAATCGGTTGCACCGCTCTCCCGCATGCGCGAACCACACGTCACTTCCGCTAAAGCATTTTACTGTCTTTGGACGGTGACAACAATAATAACCTCGTAGGATGTTAATATAGCACTTAAAATGTTTATCATAGTGAAAACATTTACTTATTGTTGAATAAACGAAAGGAAAAATACACGTTAAGGATAATAACCTTACAATGTTGCAGTGACTACCACGGACTACAAATGTTTTCTTCTTCTGCAGTTTTACATGACGGCAGTTTCCTCCCTAGGCTAAGAGGAAACAGCGCCACTTCAAAACACTTTATTTTATCCGGTAATCCAAATTCGTTTTTAACGGTAACTCGGTGGCTTTTTTTCGCACAGTAATCCAGTCAGGAGAAGCACTCGGTTGTTGAGAAAAACATAAATTCTTGTGATCAAGGAGTTTTGCTGTTTGGAAATGACTCCGTCGTATAGTGGGCGAAGAGCGGAAGTGATGTATGGTTTGCGCATGCGGAGTAAGTGGTGCAACCGTTTTGCTTCCGCATACAGAAAATGCAGCCACAGTCATGGCCAATTTTTTGACAAATTGAAATAAAACAGTTTAATTCTTCAAAATACTGCCCCCTACAGATTGAAATGATGTATTACAGTTGAATTTTGTGATTCAAGTTTCAGAATTCTGACGTCATGATCTGCAGCTCCATTAATAGGCGTGTTTGAGTTGACTTGCGCCTCGGCTGCTGCAGGAGGGGGCGGAGATCGGCGCCTGAGATGAAGGTGGACAACGAGACTGTACGAGAACGAGGAGTTGGGGGTTGTCCTCAACATTCGGCTGAATTTTAATACGCCACTCCTCCTAGTATGATCTGTGCTATTATGTCTTTTATAGATAGAAAACAGATTAAAAAAAAAATAGTCTGGGGATTCATTACATGTGCACAGTCCCAAATAAACAGATAAAATAAAAATTAAAGTTAATTTTAAAGACACATAACAACAGATTATTTAAAATCTTGTATATTTTTTCATTAGTGATTCACTACCTTCCAGAAAGAGTAAGAACATACACATATTTCCTTCATTTAACACCAGTTATTTCACATTAAACTACAAAAACTATCAGCACACCGTTTCCCACAATGCATTGTTTTGTAGTCATATAGGCGGCTTGCAGCCAGCGCAGTACCTATTTTCTGGCTGCGCTGGCTTAGGTAGGCGCCTTGAACCCGCCCCTTTCTCGCGATACTTCATGTCGTCGCACACGTGACATCGGTGACAGAAACTACCCAGCATGCACCGCGATCCAGGCGATCTGCGCAGCGTCCGCCTGCATGATCTCAAACACGCCTAGTGATAACAGTCCTACCCCCAAGCTCCACCCCCTCTGACTGGGTTTTCAAATTTCAGCTGTGGGCGGAGTCATCCTCCAACTTCCTGGTCCACTAACCCTTTAAACATACGTTTCCCAGTTCTGTGAATCTCAGAAAAGTTTCAAAATCTGCAGATTTTCTCCATTTCTGGAGCTCATCTCCTCTGACTCCTATCAGCTTAAATGAAGTCTTGGACTCTTTCTTTGCCTGTAATTGATGGATAGAGACTAATAAATAAGCCATGCACCTCAGAGCCAGCTCCATTAAACATATCAGCTGGTTAAGACCAAAGCCTCGCGGCTCGCCGCCCGGCCTCGACGGGATGCTGCCACTTCTGCCAATTAAATCTCTCCCATCAGCGTGAAATACATCCCAGCTGTCACTGCCTGTTCGCTCCGGACGGGTCCACAGTCCATCACGGAGCCCAGGTTTATGATTCCCCAACTAATTACATCTGACTTTTTATTTGCCTCCATTTGTTTCATCATAAAAGCATCATTGTAATGATACCTTTTGTTCCCGGTAATTAACAAAGATAAATGTAATCAGATTCCTCTGGAAACGACGTTTAATAGTCATCCAGACCACATTTTTTAAGAGATTATCCAGTAAACTTACCAATGCAAGAGAATCTTTCACTCTTGATTTTAAAATTAAAACCGTTTCCTATTTGTAGCAGGGTAATTTTCTTGTATTGTTTATTAATTCAATTCTTAATTAACATGTACTCAATCATAGAACTCACAGGGGCGGAGCTACAGGGTGGCAATGGGGCGTAAAAAGCTTTGCCACCCCTATTTTTGAGTCAACATTGACAAAAATCTCTTAGAAGTTCTCTCCTCAAACTAGTTTTCCTGAAAATGTTCCTAAAATACCATCTGTACCTCTGCCGATTTAATGTCAATATTTAGCTAGGAACTATTTTCAAGCATTAGTTTCCTGTAGGACGGTCAAAACGACGCACGTTCCGATCTTGTTTACAGCCGACTGGAGAGTCTTTTTTTTCTATGGAGCTAAATCGGGGTCAATATTATTTGAAACCGAAATAAAATATTTTGAAAAAAATATTAATGTTGGAACTGAGGATACCATCCTCATCGATTTTGATTGGTCCTCATGGTAGCCCCACCCCAACGCGCCACAACGGGGCCAAAAGTTTTGAAACTGAAACTTGGAGGTTCGTAAATGAAAAAAAAAAGTTTGAAACTGAAAAAAAAGTTTTGAAACTAAAAAAAAGTTTTGAAACTGAAAAAAAAGTTTTGAAACTGAAAAAAAAAGGTTTTGAAATTTAAAAAAAAGTTTTGAAACTAAAAAAAAAGTTTTGAAACTGAAACTTGGAGGTTCGTAAATGAAAAAAAAAAGTTTGAAACTGAAAAAAAAGTTTTGAAACTGAGAAAAAAAAGGTTTTGAAACTGAAAAAAATAATTGAAACTGAAAAAATAGTTTTGAAATTGAAATTTCGAGTTTTGGAAACCTATTTTTTTGGCCAAACATTAATATTTTTTTCAAAATATTTTATTTCGGTTTCAAATAATACTGACCCCGATTTAGCTCCATATTTTTCTGGAAAAATGTTCCAATCTAAGATAAGTTGAGCGAAGATAACAAAATGCCAATGTTTATTGATTACTTGTCTCAATATTACATGATTATATTTTGAAAGATATGTGATCATTTTGGTTTTGGCGCTACGACAGGCTACAAACACATGCTGATGTTTTGCTTTCAGCCAGACGAGCTCTCAGACTTCTTCTTACAATGATGTCTCTCGGGCTGTGGATCGTTGCTCAGGTGGCGATCCGATACGATTCACGAATCAAGCTCAACGATTCACGAGTTGAACCACGATTCTTACTTTTTAATATTATGTTTACTGCTATGAGAATATTTACTAGATGGAGGAGAATTGAAATTATTTGTATTAAATCACCAACATTCATACCTTTATTTAGAACAGTAGATCAGAATCAACAAAATTGATTTAAAAAAACCCAAAAAGATTCAGATAGAAAGAAATTTTGTTTTCCATTTTAAACATTTTTTTGTCAGCCTTCTGGTTAAGTTCAGCAGTAACATAAACAACATAAAGAGGATAAAAATTACTGCTGTTTTGGATCATGTAACAACAAAACTTAAAAATGTTTTAAATTTTTTTTTTTTATTCCTCAAAGTTCTTCAATATTTTTCGGCCCGTGTGGAAAATGTATTTTTCCCCCCGCAGCAGAATCATCTGATTCACGTTGTTTACATCCTCCTTTCAGCAGCGTGAGGCTGCGTTTCTTCAGAATAAGATGGAGTTTCGTTAATTGCTTCAACTGTTGAAGAGTTATCATAACCAAAAGAATGTAAACACTGAGATAAAGCTCAGATGTTAAAGCTAATTCATTTTTTCAGAAGTTATGTCAGTGAACAGAACTTCAGTCTCAGTTTTTGAACGGAAAAAAACTCTCGCTAGTTTTACTTTGAAAACCGGAAGTTTCTCTACAACTAAGAAGTGTTTACTTTCGGTTACTACCGCGGCTCTTTCGGCTTTGTTTTAGTTCGTAAACTTAAAATAATACATTAATCTGAATTCCAGAAGAAAAATACATCATTGACAGATAATATTCTGATCATATTTTACTATATTTATAAAGATCGCAAATCAGTGATCTTGGACGTCGCGAATATTCGTACTCGGATTTTCGGGAGCAGATCGCGAATACCCGAGCACCCGGATACTCGTTACAGCCCTAGATGTCTCTACATCAGTTAGTAGCAAACATGAAAACACATCTAGTGATAATATAATCCACATGTTTGTCTTTAATAAGCCTGTGGAATATGTTTCATCTGTGAAGTAGAAATTAAGACATTTTCAGACGAAAACTCGTCATCTTTATATTTTTTTAACATGAAAGTTTTTATTTAGAATCCAATATGAATGCCAGCTTTTTAGCCACTAAACAGTTGTTGCTGTATTCTCCATCTCCTGCTAATTCCATTAGAAAGTAACACTTAGGAACTATTTTCTCTGTCAAAAGAGTGAATGCTGCAACACGAGGTCACATGACTGGTTTTTAGCAAGCTGATTGGTTGCAGCCAATGTCTACAGACAGGAGCAGGTATATTATTATTTAGTAAAATGGAAATAAATATTGATGTGATGTCAACTTCCTTTGTAGGATTGGACAGTAATGAGAACATCATGACACCTTAAACATTCTAATCTTTGATTCAGGTCATAAATTTTAATTGCTTTGCTGTTTATTCAGGAATAATGTGATCATTTAAAATGCCTTGCGTCTCTTATTCTTTGACCTATCTGAATTATCTTTACAGCATTGGAAACGTCTCTTTGAGCCATTTCCTGTGACATAAAAGAAATAGAGTAAATTAAAAAATATAATCACATACCTACATGACTGCTGCCCCGCAACAACGTTTGGAAACCGCGGTTTCACACAGTTCTTATGTAGTAGGTGTATTGTAGCGGGGTAAATGAGATCATACTGACTGGAGCAGAGTGAGGAAGACTCTCAGACCATCCCAAAGTCTTCTGCCCCCCTCCCGCCACCCCATCAAAAATGCTCTATAGCTTCACCACTGATGACACATAAAGACAAATTATCAGCGATTTCAGCAATCTTAGTATCAAAATGTTCAGGACATTACTGATTGTATTTTTGGTATTTATAAACTTAATAGTTTTTGAAATATTGAGCAAAATATGCCCCATAGGAAATGAATGAGAACGTCTTCAAATTTCAAAATTTAAAGTAGATTAGCAACAAGTATTTACATATATTTAACGGGCTATGTTTTTATCTTTTGTAGTAATTAAAAAAGTTGAAGTTTTGCTAATATTTTAGCAACATGCCAATGTTTTTGGCAATTATTTTTATCTATAGAGGTTTTTAAAGGCTAATTTAGAGTTTAGCTTGTTTTAGGAACAGGCTAACGTTTTTGATTAATTTAGTTTACTGATGAATTTTAAGCTATTTTGAAGTTTAGCTAGTATTTAAGCAATGTGCTAGTTTTTCAGCTAATTTAGCATCTACTAAGTTTTTTTTATGCTAATTTGGAGTTTAGCTAATATTTGAGCACGATGCTAACGTTTTTGGCTAATTTAGCTTACTGAGAAATTTTTAAGTATTAAACCAACGAGCTAGTTTTTTTTGGTTAATTTGACCTCTGCAAAGGTTCTTTTGGCTAATTTGGAGTTTAGCTCATATATAAGCAACACATTAAATATTTTTGCAAAATTGGCATGTATTAGGCATTTTAAAGCAATTTTACCACATTTTTCAGAAATTTAGCTTAACTTCAGCATTCTTTCATAGCTCTTTAACAAAATCTCCAGTTTTTTAGCAAATTTAACATTTTGCAAATAGCTTTTCCATTTTCAGCAAAAAGCTTCAACATATTTAGCAACTACTTTCAGCAAATAGAATTCCCACTGGCATTATCACAGATAATGCGACTCTTCTAGTCGGATGTTGAATATGTGTGTATTAAAAGTTAAAAGTTGTTGATTTATATATTCAAATAGACTCAAAATGAGTTACTGGAGTTAAATATGCAAATGTCCGTGAACTGTAGAATTCCTTTAAGAGTAAAGGTAAACTTTTAAAAATGGCCACTCAAAGACCCACTCCAATGAAAATGGTGTTTTTAACATGTCTGATAATGGAGGTCATATGTGAAGATTAAACTGCATTTCTGAGTATTTCTTTGTCAAATCAAGGTGAATCAGATGAAGACATGTTAGGATTCACACCAACAGCTAAATATGTGTGCACATTATCCAACACAATATCTAAGTTTCCCCCCATGATCATGTAAATCCCTATCTTTATTATCAGAAATTAGTGGACTTCCTGATAATGCACACCTCCACTGGCATTCTCCCTTAAACGTACGACCCGATATGTAGAAGATCAGAGGTTGTTTCTCTGTTTTTATCCCGTCAGTTCGTCTAAATTCAGTTTTGCTGGTGGAAATGTCTGTCCAGTCTGTGGCGTCTTCAATGCTTGAGGAAACGCTGCAGCTGACAGGAGGGATGCAGGCGTTAGCAGCACAGAAGAGGGTGAAGGACTCAGCCAGCAGCATCTTTAAGCCTCCTGGCTCAGGTGCTTCTCATCAACCAAAGCCAGGAATAAAAGCTGCTGAAACCTTCAGGAGACAACACTCCCTCACACAGGTTTAGAGGCTGCCAACCCGTCACCCATGTTCCTCTCACTCTCTGACTGGGAAGCTAAACTGAGAATAACGTGAGACGTGTGACTGACTGTTTGCAGAGGTTACTTGTGTACATTTCTGAACCTCTTTAGAGTTTTTGCAAATAAAAATTAATGCAAAAAAACCCAAAAAAGAAACAAATCCGAGCAGCAGAGGAAGTCCTCTTGGAGGTTTTACAGCAATTTTTAGGATAATTTGTTATCAACAACAGCAGTTGTTTTGTCAAGTGGTTTATCTACTTTAATCATTTCTATGGCCAAATTGAATCTATTTTTTTATTTAAATTAAATATAATTAAGATTATATTTAAGCTTCGTTCATTTTGGACTTTTTTGGTTTATTTTTTGTTAAAAGCCAAAACAGCTACAGGGTGGAGTTTTTGAATGACATGGTTGTTATTGATGAACTTTTTGACTGAAACTGAAAGTTTTTTTTTTTTTTGCCTTTTTCATGATCTGATTTTTTTTTCTTTATTGTTTTTACTCATACGCTTTGTAAAACAATGATGGCGAGCTCTTGGCAAGAGTTTTTTTTTTTTTATAATCAAATCAATATCATTGATATCAAGCCCAACTAGTAATGCTGAAAATTCAACTAGTTAACTAGTGACAACCAAAAAAGGAATTAGTTAACTAGTAATATTTTGAAATGTACACTAGTTTATTAGCTAATCCTATTTGTGCTTACTATTGAACAAGTAAAACAAGAAGGCCACTAGTTAACAGTCACCTGCAAAGGTCCTACAAGTTCTCTAGGAGGGCTTCTGTGAAGCTCACTAGTTAACTAGTTCAACCAATATATACTAGTTTACTGCTAGCTAGTGTACTAGTGAGATATGTGTAAGTCTTAGTAGTTAAACTAGTGAGTGTATTAGTTAACTGTGGTGCGGTGGAAAAAACCTATTAGTTAACTGATGAGTATATTATGTTATTACTAGTTAACTAGTAAGCACATTAATTTTTTACAAGTTAAAAAGTGAGAACAATATGTTATTACTTGTTAACTTGAAAGAATATATATTTTTAGTAATTACTTAATGTTCACAATAATTTTTACAAGTTAACACATCATGTTACTACTAATTAACTAGTGCGCACAGTATGTTATTACTAGTTTACTAGTGAGCACATTATCTTTTACTAGTTAACTTGTGATCACATTAATTTTTACTAGTTAACTAGTGAGAACATTACAGTATATCCAGTTAATTAATAATCACATTTCTTTTGTTTACTAGATATCTGGTGAACGCATTATTTTGTAATAGTTAACTAGTTAGCATATTATTTTACCACTAGTTAACTAGTGAGCACATTAATTTTTACTAGCACATTTTCTCTGTCCTTCTCTAATTATTAAGACCTACATATGTCCTCCTAGTCAGCTAGTTAACATTTTTCATGTATTACTAAAATCTGCCTATTTTGGTAGCACTAGTTAATGAGTAAGCCTTACAGGAGACTTGATAGTCAATTTGTACAAAAATTGGCATGTGACTAGTTAACTATTAAGCACATATAGGTCCCACTAGTTTAATAGATCACATTTTTAAAATATTACTAGTTAATTAGTTAACTAGTACCTATTAGTACTATCTTACTACTTTTTTTTTAACTTTACTTTTACTTAATTACTCTTTTTGGCTGTCACTAGTTAACCAGTTGTACTAGTTACTAGTTAGGCTTAAAACTGCCCATTATGAAGGAGATTGATTCAATGATAAAAATGATTACAATAGATTTACTAACTTCAGAACCTGAACTTTCATCTGTTAACTTCACGTTGACCAATGAGCTCCGAGGACAACAACTCATCCAAACCCCACATTCCTTTACACGGAACGGACTTGTTTATGTTTTGTCAAAGTTTGTTAATACTTTCTAACCGGTCATGAGCAGAAAAATGCTACAAGAAGACGTTACAAACACAATTTTAATGGATCTTCAAGTCTTCACCTGCATGGTTCTCTAGTGTCTTTAAATTGTAATTGTCTGATTGCTGAAAGCAATCAGAGTATGTTGTTGTACAAATTTATTGTCTGATTGCTGAAAGCAATCAGAGTATGTTGTTGTACAACTTTATTGTCTGATTGCTGAAAGCAATCAGAGTATGTTGTTGTACAACTTTATTATAGTTTATTGTCTGATTGCTGAAAGCAATCAGAGTATGTTGTTGTACAACTTTATTATAGTTTATTATTGTCTGATTGCTGAAAGCAATCAGAGTATGTTGTTGTACAACTTTATTATAGTTTATTATTATTATTATTATTATTATTATTATTATTCCGCCGGATTTTTGACGGGCTTCTCCTCGTAGTCAAAAGAAGCTATAAAGATGGAATCAAAAGTACTTTATAAAGCTCCATTATAAGATTTGTGCTATTACTTATGGTACCAAAAGCTTCAATGGGTGATTTATGATTAATATTTTTCTGACTAAAATTTCCCATTGAAAATGCATTGACCAAAAAATTTCCCAGCATGCTCTAAAAAGCTTCCTAAAACCTTGAGTGAGATGGGTGTCTGTACTTATGGTACTTCCTTAACGGTCATAAAAGTACTGTAGTACTTTGAAGTTTATGTAAAGACTTTCTAAAAGTCTACTAAACTTTACATAAAATTATGACAACTTAAAGTATTTTAAAACTTTAAAATAAAAAGTTAAAGTTGGTTAGAAACTAAACACTTACACTCTGCTCAAAAGAAATGTGTCAAAAGTTTTCAGTAAAGTTAAGATACTTTTTAAGAATTCCAAGATGTTTCCAACATTTTTAAAGTCAAATAAATAAGATTTAAGCTTTGAAAGGGCATTTAAAGTCAAGAGTCAGACCTCCTGATTGCTCACAAGTTTCACCTGTTGTACATGACTACAAAGAAGCTTGGTCTCTGCAGATGAAACAATTTCATTCTCAACCTTTAAGAATTTGCATTTAAAGACTTTAGGTTTCTGTGAACAGTGTTAATGCAGCAAAGCTAAGTTCTCTGAAACTACATGAGATAAAAAAAAACACTTTAATGTCTTGATCACTGAACTTGTTTTTTTAGAAAATATAAAGTTTAAGATCTTTGGCGTCATCTAGTGGTGGTCTGATGAAAGTTTAAGAGAAGATTTCTCCAGATCTGTGGAAAATGACATGTGTGTACATATTTAAAGTAGGTATTTTTGGCTTTTGATAGCAACAACTTTAAACATGTTTCACTAGATGTTTGTAAAGGAAACATCCTGAAAGTGTTAAAGTAATAGAAAAAATAAACACAGCTAGTAAAAGCTATTTAAAAGTCCTAATGAAAGAGACCAAAAAATTTCCCATCATGCCTCATTAATGGCCTCCTTTAAAACCTTAAGTGTGGTGTCTGTTTGTACAGATGGGGTTTCTCCCATGAGGCTGCCATTGGCATGGAATCATGTGCAAGCATGTGTTGCAGGTGAGGCTCCCTGCAGGCAGGTGAGGCTCCCTGCAGGCAGGTGAGGCTCCCTGCAGGCAGGTGAGGCTCCCTGCAGGCAGGTGAGGCTCCCTGCAGGCAGGTGAGGCTCCCTGCAGGCAGGTGAGGCTCCCTGCAGGCAGGTGAGGCTCCCTGCAGGCAGGTGACTTTCATATTTTAAATATTAGCATAGGATTAGTGTATGAAAAACTAATAACTGTTTGTAAATGTGAAAGAGGGTTAAAAAACAGAAAACGCTGAGTCAAGAGTCAGACCAGCTGTTCAGTGACAACAAAGAAGCTTGGTCTCTGCTGAATAAATAGTTTCATTCTCAACCTTTAAGAATTTGCATTTAAAGACTTTAGGTTTCTGTGAACAGAGTTAATGCAGCAAAGCTAAGTTCTCTGAAACAACAGGAGATAAAAGAAAAAAAACACTAATGTCTTGAATTTGTTTTTTATAAAATGTAAAGTTTAAAATCTTTGGCGTCATCTAGTGGTGGTCTGATGAAAGTTTGAAAGGCGATTTCTCCAGATCTGGGGAAACTGACAAATGTGTACATCTATAAAGTGGGTATTTTTGGCTTTTGATAGTAACAGCTTTAAAATTGCTTTAATATGGTATTGCTTTCAGCAATCAGACGCAATTTCTTTATAGGAATTGCAAATCTAGTTATTATTATTATTCCGTCGGATTTTTGACGGGCTTCTCCTCGTAGTCTAAAGTAGCTATAAAGTTGGAATCAAAAGTACTTTATAAAGCTCCATTATAAGATTTGTGCTATTACTTATGGTACCAAAAGCTTCAATGGGTGATTTATGATTAATATTTTTCTGACTAAAATTTCCCATTGAAAATGCATTGACCAAGAATTTTCCCAGCATGCCACAAAAAGCTTCTCCAAACCTTGAGTGAGATGGGTGTCTGTACTTATGGTACTTCTCAAAAGGTCATAATAGTACTGTAGCACTATGAAATTTATGTAAAGACTTTCTAAAACTTTACTAAACTTTAAATAATTATTTGAGACTGTAAAGTTTTTAAAACTTAAATAAAGGTGGTTGGAAACAATACACTTAAACTCTGCTAAAAAAAAATGTGTCAAAAGCTTTCAGTAAGGTTAAGATACTTCTTAAGAGTTCCAAGATCTGTTTCCAACATTCTTAAAGTCAAATAAATAAGATTTAAGCTTTGAAAAGTTATTTGAAGTCAAGAGTCAGACCTCCTGATTGCTCACAAGTTTCACCTGTTGTACATGACAACAAAGAAGCTTGGTCTCTGCAGATGAAACAATTTCATTCTCAACCTTTAAGAATTTGCAGTAAAAGACTTTAGGTTTCTGTGAACAGTGTTAATGCAGCAAAGCTAAGTTCTCTGAAACTACAGGAAATAAAAGAAAAAAAACACTTTAATGTCTTAATCACTGGATTTGTTTTTTATGAAATATAAAGTTCAAGATCTTTGGCGTCATCTAGTGGTGGTCTGATGAAAGTTTAAGATACGATTTCTCTAGATCTGTGGAAACTGACATGTGCTTACATCTTTAAAGTAGGTATTTTTGGCTTTTGATAGCAACAGCTTTAAAAATGTTTCATTAGATGTTTGTTTGTAAATGAAACATCCTGAAAGTGAACAATTTCAGCTAATAAAAGCTATTTAAAAGTCCTAATGAAAGAGACCAAAAAATTTCCCAGCATGCCTCAATAATTGGCCTCTCACAACCTTAAGTGTGGTGTCTGTTTGTACTGATGGGGTTTCTCCCATGAGGCTGTTCTTGATATGGTCACATGTTCAAGCATGTGTCGCAGGTGAGACTCGCTTACTGCATGTAGCAGTCCCTACAGGTGCGACTCGCTTACTGCATGTAGCAGTCCCTGCAGGTGCGACTCGCCTACTGCATGTAGCAGTCCCTGCAGGTGCGACTGGCTTACTGCATACAAGAATCCCTACTAGTGAGATTTACTTACTGCATATGCAATTTCCATGTTGGAAAGAACTACATAGGGAATTGTGTAAGAAAAACTAATGACAGTTTGTAAATGTGAAAGAGTTTAAAACACAGAAATTGAAAAACTCTAAGTCAAGAGTCAAACCTGCTGTTCAGTGACAACAAAGAAGCTTGGTCTCTGCTGAATAAATAATTTCATTCTCAACTTTTAAGAATTTGCACATAAAGACTTTAGTTTTCTGTGAACAGTGTTAATACAGCAAAGCAAAGCGAAGTTCTCTGAAACTACAGGAGATAAAACAAAAAATAAACACCCTAATGTCTTGAACACTGAATTTGTTTTTTTTATAAAATGTAAAGTTTAAAATCTTTGGCGTCATCTAGTGGTGGTCTGATGAAAGTTTGAAAGGCGATTTCTCTACATCTGGGGAAACTGACATATGTGTACATCTATAAAGTGGGTATTTTTGGCTTTTAATAGTAACAGCTTTAAAATTGCTTTAATACAGTATTGCTTTCAGCAATCAGACGCAATTTCTTTATAGGAATTGCAAATCTAGTTGTCTGATTGCTGAAAGCAATCAGAGTATGTTGTTGTACAACTTTATTATAGTTTATTATTATTATTATTATTATTATTATTCCGCCGGATTTTTGACGGGCTTCTCCTCGTAGTCTAAAGCAGCTATAAAGATGGGATCAAAAGTACTTTGTAAAGCTCCATTATAAGATTTGTGCTATTACTTATGGTACTAAAAGCTTCAATGGGTGATTTATGATTAATATTTTTCTGACTAAAATTTCCCATTGAAAATGCATTGACCAAGAAATTTCCCAGCATGCTTTGAAAAGCTTCCCAAAACCTTGAGTGAGATGGGTGTCTGTACTTATATGGTATTCCCAAAACGTCATAATAGTGCTGTAGTACTATAAAATATATGAAAAAAGACTTACTTAAAGTCTTCTAAACTTTAAATGAATCTATGAGGATTTTAAGTTGTTTGAACTTTTTAAAATAAAATGTTAAAAGTATTAAGAAACAAAGCACTTAAACTCTGCTCAAAAGAAATCAGTCAAAAGCTTTCAGTAAGGTTAAGATACTTCTTAAGAGTTCCAAGATCTGTTTCCAACATTCTCAAAGTAACTTAAATAAGATTTAAGCTTTGAAAAGATATTTTAAGTCAAGAGTAAGACCTCCTGATTTGCTCATGAGTTCACCTGTTGTACATGACTACAAAGAAGCTTGGTCTCTGCAGATGAAACAATTTCATTCTCAACCTTTAAGAATTTGCATTTAAAGACTTTAGGTTTCTGTGAACAGTGTTAATGCAGCAAAGCTAAGTTCTCTGAAACTACAGGAGATAAAAGAAAAATAAACGCTCTAATGTCTTGATCACTGAAATTTGTTTTTTTTTAAATATAAAGTTTAAGATCTTTGGCGTTCTAGTGGTGGTCTGATAAAAGTTTAAGAGACGATTTCTCTAGATCTGTGGAAACATCTTCAAAGTAGGTGTTTTTTGGCTTTTGATAGCAACAGCTTTAAAAATGTTTCACTAGATGTTTGTTTGTAAATGAAACATACTAAAAGTGTTAAAACAATTACAGCTAATAAAAGCTATTTAAAAGACCTAATGAAAGAGACCCAAAAATTTCCCAAGATGCAACATGGCCTCTGGAAACCTTAAGTGTGGTGTCTGTTTGTACTAATAGGTTTTCTCCCATGAGGTTGCAATTGGTATGGACACATGTGCAAACATGTGCTGCGGGAGAGGCTGGCCCCATGCGGGAGAGGCTGGCCCCATGCGGGAGAGGCTGGCCCCATGCGGGAGAGGCTGGCCCCATGCGGGAGAGGCTGGCCCCATGCGGGAGAGGCTGGCCCCATGCGGGAGAGGCTGGCCCCATGCGGGAGAGGCCTCCATGTTGTAAAAAGTAAAATAGGAATTGTGTAAAAGACACCAACAATAGCTTGCAAATACGAATGAATGTGAAACACATAAATTGATAGGTTATTTAGGAAACAGTTTGTTGACTGTGTCTAACTGTTTCAAGTCATATTGAAAGCTTTTCAAAACCTATATGAAAGTCCAAAGGAAAATGACCTAGAAAATCCCCTTCTTGCCTCAAAATGGTTATCTGAAAAACGCTGAGTCAAGAGTCAGACCTGCTGTTCAGTGAAAACAAAGAAGCTTGGTCACTGCTGAATAAACAATTTCATTCTCAACCTTTAAGAATTTGTAAAGACTTTAGGTTCCTGTGAACAGTGTTAATGCAGCAAAGCGAATTTCTCTGAAAACTCAGGAGAGAAAAGAAAAAAAAAACACTCTAATGTCTTGAAAACTGAATTTGTTTTTTATAAAATGTAAAGTTTAAAATCTTTGGCGTCATCTAGTGGTGGTCTGATGAAAGTTTAAGAGACGATTTCTCTAGATCTGTGGAAACTGACATGTGTGTACATATTTAAAGTAGGTATTTTTGGCTTTTGATAGCAACAGCTTTAAACATGTTTCACTAGATGTTTGTTTGTAAATGAAACATCCTGAAAGTGTTAAAGTAATAGAAAAAATAAACACAGCTAGTAAAAGCTATTTAAAAGTCCTAATGAAAGAGACCAAAAAATTTCCCATCATGCCTCATTAATGGCCTCCTTTAAAACCTTAAGTGTGGTGTCTGTTTGTACAGATGGGGTTTCTCCCATGAGGCTGCCATTGGCATGGAATCATGTGCAAACATGTGTTGCAGGTGAGGCTCCCTGCAGGCAGGTGGGGCTCCCTGCAGGCAGGTGAGGCTCCCTGCAGGCAGGTGAGGCTCCCTGCAGGCAGGTGAGGCTCCCTGCAGGCAGGTGAGGCTCCCTGCAGGCAGGTGAGGCTCCCTGCAGGCAGGTGAGGCTCCCTGCAGGCAGGTGGGGCTCCCTGCAGGCAGGTGGGGCTCCCTGCAGGCAGGAGGGGCTCCCTGCAGGCAGGAGGGGCTCCCTGCAGGCAGGAGGGGCTCCCTGCAGGCAGGAGGGGCTCCCTGCAGGCAGGAGGGCTCCCTGCAGGCAGGAGGGGCTCCCCTATTGCGGCCACCTGAGGTGGTCAGTTGGATTACTAAAGTGTAAAGGCCTTATTCTCCAAGTGCAATTTGTCTTAAGCACCTTACTTCACTCCTTTGGGATTCATTGAATACGAAAATACTAGTTTTTATATGAATTTGCGATCTCTATTGCTTTCGCAATTTAACGATTTTTCACAAAACACTTTTTTACCCTCCCTTGTCACGTACTTTGACGAATCTTTGCAGATTCTTTGCAGAAGCTTGGTCTCTGCTGAATAAACAATTTATTCTCAAAGTTTAAGAATTTGCACATAAAGACTTTAGGTTTCTGTGAACAGTGTTAAGGCAGCAAAGCTAAGTTGTCTGAAACTACAGGAGATAAAAGAAAAAAACACTTTAATGTCTTGATCACTGAATTTGTTTTTATGAAATATAAAGTTTAAGATCTTTGGCGTAATCTAGTGGTGGTCTATGAAAAGTTTGAAAGGCAATTTTTCTAGATCTGGGGAAACTGACATATAGCGTACATATATAAGAGTGGGTATTTTTGCTTTTGATAGTAACAGCTTTAAAATTGCTTAATAACGGTATTGCTTTCAGCAATCAGACACAATTTCTTTATAGAATTGCAAATCTAGTGTCTGATTGCTGAAAGCAATCAGAGTATGTTATCCTACTAAAATTTATTATTCTTACTTCTTCTATTTTCTTATTCCGTCAAAAGTTTGCCGTGTATCTCCTCCTACAGTTTAGCAGCTACAATGTTGAAAGTTATACAGTTGTAGAGTTTGCTTGTGTGACCTGTGCTATACTTTGTTTAGCCATTGGACTATGGTTGATTTTATATTAATATTTTTTATGAATTATTTTTCCCATTGACTTAACATTGTGAGCACCTTTAAATGGTTATATCTTCAAAGTACTAAAGATAATTTTATGAAACTTTCAATATCATAGGGTATGGTAAACTACACATTCTATTAAAATTGTAGCTCAATCGACCTATACCGCCACCAGGTGGTCGTTTGAAAAAATGTTTTTGTTTTTGGCCTCTATCTTTGAATACCATAAGTCAGAAATTTATGCTTCTTTTTCTGTGTGTTCTTTGGATGCTAATGAACGTTTTTCAAATTGGGACTATGGACTTCCGCCTAACTAGATTTTCGCATATTTGCGATTTTTTGTAAAACACGTTTTTGGCTCCCTATTCAACATAGTTTAACTAAACTCGACAAAAATTGGTACATACCCTATTTAGACGACCCCAAAATTCAATGGTACCACTCAATTGGCCAAATTTCTTACCGTTTTTGAGATACTCGCAATGCTAATGAGGTGGGTGTGGTCCCAGATTTTAACATGCTCTAGATCCTACAAAGATAGTCAAAACCTCACAAGAGTTTTAAAATATCCCTTCATTCCTCTAGTGATAAAGCAGTATGAAAAAGTTTTATGAAAATATTTCAATAGGTGGCGCTATAATTTAGGAAATTTGTGTTTAAGCCTCTATCTCAAAAACTACTCAACCGCTAAATAAAATACAGACACATGTGTTGAAAGAGGGGAACTTGGTATAACATACTAGAACAAGGGCTCTGCTGCGCCAATGGTGGTGACTTAAGAAGGATAAGTTTAACTTTGGATGGTCCTGTTATCTTCCAAATAAATGCATGTTCAATATGCAACACTGTGTATTTTGTTAAGTTGATCAAGGAGATGTTTGGTTAGAATTTCCGTGACGCATTTGGTTTACGGTTGATTTATATGATTTTAAAAATAGTTTTGCCCCCCTATCAAATACATGGGAGAAACTTTAAAATCCCTATTATCTTGAAAGTATTGATCAACTGGTATAAACATTTGTAAGTAGATACTTCAGACCAATATTTAAATGCTCAATCACTGTTGGCTCTATTGCGCCACCAGGTGGTCAGTTGGATTACTAAAGTGTATAGGCCTTATTCTCCAAGTGCATTTGTCTTAGGCCCACCTTTAACTCCTTTGTGATTCATTGGATAGTAAAATAATAGTCATATTCATCAACCATCTCTATTGTGTAAGGCTTTTTCGCAATTTTAAGATTTTTCGCAAAACACTTTTTGACTCCCTTTGTCACGTACTTTGACGAATCTTTGCAGTTTTCAACACATACCCTATTTGGACTACCACAAATCCATTGGTAATATCTGTTTTCAACAGTTCCGTACAGTTTTTGAGTAACACGTTATGCAAATTAGACAAGCTGAGATTGTAATTGTTTGCAACGCTGCAGCTCCTCTTAACAGTTTCACATAACTTCACCACAAACTTACAAGACTTCTTCCACAGTGTAAGATGAAGTAAGCTCAACAACTTTCACAGCGGTGCTCCCTTAGGTGGCGCTACAACGTATTCCTGTCGTTTCTTGTGATATCTCCAAAAGTACTTGACCTACGTGGACGAAACTTGGCGTGCACGTGGGACGGAAGGTCTTTAATGCTTGCGGCTGCAGAATGTTTCAGATCGGTATTGCTTTCAGCAATCAGACGAATTTCTTCAGGAATTGCAAATCTAGTTGTCTGATTGCTGAAAGGCAATCAGAGTTATGTTGTTGTACAACTTTATTATAGTTTATTATTATTATTATTATTGTCTGATTGCTGAAAGCAATCAGAGTATGTTGTTGTACAACTTTATTATGTTATTATTATTATTATTATCATTATTATTTCCGCCGGATTTTTGACGGGCTTCTCCTCGTAGTCTAAAGCAGCTATAAAGAGGGATCAAAAGTACTTTGTAAGCTCCATTATAGATTTGTGCGGCTAATTACTATATGTGTACTAAAAGCTTCAATGGGGATTTCATGAATTTTAATATTTTTTTCTGACTAAAAATTTCCCATTGAAAATGCATTGACAAGAAATTTCCCAGCATTGCTTTGAAAAGCTTCCAAAACAAGCCTTTGAGTGGAGGTCGTGTGTTCTGTACTTATGTACTTCCCAAAACGTCATAATATGCTGCTGTAGTACTATAAATATATGAAGAAAAGACTTACTTAAAAGTCTTCTTCAACTTTAATGAATCTATGAGAATTTAAAGTTGTTTAAACTTTAAAATAAAACGTTAAAGAGTTAAGAGGTCTTAGAAGAGTTAACTCTGCTCAAAGATGTCAAAGCTTTCAGTAAGTTAAGATTCTTCTGAAGAGTTTCAAGATTGTTTCCAACATTCTAAGTAATTAAATAAGATTAAGCTTTGAAAGATATTTGAGTAAGAGTAGACCTCCTGATTGCTATGAGTTCATGTTGTACATGATAGAGTTGGTTTTGCAGATGAACAATTCTTCTCAATTTAAGAATTGCATTTAAAGACTTTAGGTTTCTGTGAACATGTTATGCAGAAGCTAAGTTTCTGAAACTACAGAGATAAGAAAATACGCTCTACTTTTGATCATGATTTGTTTTTTTGAATATAAAGTTTAAAGATTTGGGGTCATCTAGTGGTGGTGATAAAAGTTTAAGAGACGATTTTCTAGATCTGTGACATTTCAAGTAGGTATTTTTGGCTTTTGATAGCAAGCTTTAAAATGTTTCACTAGATGTTTGTTTGTAAATGAACATATAAAGTGTTAACGAACAATTACAGTAATAAAAGCTATTTAAAAGACTAATGAAGGAAAAGATTTCCAAGATGCAACATGGTCTGGAAACTTAAGTGTGGTGTCTGTTTGTACTAATAGGTTTTCTCCATGAGGTTGCAATTGGTATGGACACTTGCCAAACATGTGCTGCGGTTGAGGCTTGCCGCATGGGGTGAGGCCGGCTGCGGGAGGGCTCCATGTTGTAAAAGTAAAAAGGAATTGTGTAAAAGAAACCAAATAGCTTGCAAATACGAATGAATGTGAATCACATAAATTGATAGGTTATTTAGGAAGTTTGTTGACTGTGTCTAATGTTTCAAGTCATATTGAAAGCTTTAAAACCTATATGAAAGTCAAAGGAAATGACCTAGAAATCCCTTCTTGCTCAAATGGTAATCTGAAACGCTGAGTCAAGAGTCAGACTGCTGTTAGTGACAACAAAGAGCTTGGTCTGCTGAATAAAATTTATTCTCAACTTTTAGAATTTGTAAGACTTTAGGTTCCTTGTGAACAGTGTTAATGCAGCAAGCGAATTTCTCTGAAACTACAGGAGAGAAAGAAAAAAAAACCACTAATGTCTTGAAAACTGATTTTGTTTTTTTATAAAATGTAAAGTTTAAAATCTTTGGCGTCATAGTGGTGGTCTGATGAAAGTTTAAGAGACGATTTCTCTAGATCTGTGGAAACTGACATGTGTGTACATATTTAAAGTAGGTATTTTTGGCTTTTGATAGCACAGTTTAAACATGTTTATAGATGTTTGTTTGTAAATGAATCCTGAAGTGTTAAAGTAAATAGAAAAATACACAGCTAGTAAAAGCTTTTAAAGTCCTATGAAAGAGACAAAAATTTCCAGCATGCATGCAATATTGGGCTCTCACACCTTAAGTGTGGTGTCTGTTTGTACTGATGGGGTTTCTCCATGAGCCTGTTCTTGATATGGTCACATGTTCAAGATGTGTTTGCAGGTGAGACTCCTACAGGCGAGAGTCACTTACTGCACATAGCAGTCTCTGCAGTGAAGGTTGTTATTCACGTAAGTCCCTGCAGACGAGATTGCTTACTACATGTAGTAGTCTCGGTGAGACTTGTTTACTGCATGGGAAAGTCCTGTAGATTAGATTGACTACTGCATGTAAGAATCATACTGGTGAACTTACATACTGCATGTGCAATTTCATGTTGGAAAAAATTACTAGGGAATTGTGTAAGAAAACTAATGAGGCTTGTAAACGTGAAAGTGTTAAAACAAAATTGAAAACCCAAGTCAGAGTCAACTGCTGTTCAGTGACAAAAGAAGCTTGGTCTCTGTGAATAAATTTTCATTCTAAACTTTAAGAAAGTTTTTTTGTGTCAAAAGCTTTCATTAAGGTTAGTTCTTAGATTTCCAAGACCTGTTTCAAGTTCTTAAAAAAAGAAAAAAACACTTTTTTTGTATAAATGTAAGTTTAAAATTTTGGCGTCATCTAGTGGTGGTCTGATGAAAGTTTGAAAGGCAATTTCTCCAGATCTGGGGAAACTGACATATGCGTACATATATAAGTGGGTATTTTTGGCTTTTGATAGTAACAGCTTTAAAATTGCTTTAATACGGTATTGCTTTCAGCAATCAGACGCAATAATCTTTATAGGAATTGCAAATCTATTATTATTATTATTATTCCGCCGGATTTTTGACGGGCTTCTCCTCGTAGTCAAAAGAAGCTATAAATGGAATCAAAAGTATTTATAAAGCTCCATTATAAGATTTGTGCTATACTTTGGTACCCAAAAGCTTCAATGAGATTTATGATTAAATATTTTCTGACTAAATTTCCCATTGAAAATGCATTGACCAAAAAATTTCCCAGCATGCTCTAAAAAGCTGCCTAAAACCTTGAGTGAGTGGGTGTCTGACTTATGGACTTCCTTAACGGTCATAAAAGTACTGTAGTACTTTGAAGTTTATGTAAAGACTTCTTAAAAGTCTACTAAACTTTACATAAAATTATGACAACTTAAAGTATTTTTAAAACTTAAAATAAAAAGTTAAAGTTGGTAGAAAACTAAACACTTACACTCTGCTCAAAGAAATGTGTCAAAAGTTTTCAGTAAAGTTAAGATACTTTTTAAGAATTCCAAGATGTTCCAACATTTTTAAAGTCAAATAAATAAGATTTAAGCTTTAAAGGGCATTTAAAGTCAAGAGTCAGACCTCCTGATTGCTCACAAGTTTCACCTGTTGTACATGACTACAAAGAAGCTTGGTCTCTGCAGATGAAACAATTTCATTCTCAACCTTTAAGAATTTGCATTTAAAGACTTTAGGTTTCTGTGAACAGTGTTAATGCAGCAAAGCTAAGTTCTCTGAAACTACATGAGATAAAAAAAACACTTTAATGTCTTGATCACTGAACTTGTTTTTTTAGAAATATAAAGTTTAAGATCTTTGGCGTCATCTAGTGGTGGTCTGATGAAAGTTTAAGAGAAGATTTCTCCAGATCTGTGGAAAATGACATGTGTGTACATATTTAAAGTAGGTATTTTTTGGCTTTTGATAGCAACAACTTAAAAACATGTTTCACTAGATGTTTGTAAAGGAAACATCCTGAAAGTGTTAAAGTAATAGAAAAAATAAACACAGCTAGTAAAAGCTATTTAAAAGTCCTAATGAAAGAGACCAAAAAAATTTCCCATCATGCCTCATTAATGGCCTCCTTTAAAACCTTAAGTGTGGTGTCTGTTTGTACAGATGGGGTTTCTCCCATGAGGCTGCCATTGGCATGGAATCATGTGCAAGCATGTGTTGCAGTGAGGCTCCCTGCAGGCAGGTGAGGCTCCCTGCAGGCAGGTGAGGCTCCCTGCAGGCAGGTGAGGCTCCCTGCAGGCAGGTGAGGCTCCTGCAGGCAGGTGAGGCTCCCTGCAGGCAGGTGAGGCTCCCTGCAGGCAGGTGAGGCTCCCTGCAGGCAGGTGAGGCTCCCTGCAGGCAGGTGAGGCTCCCTGCAGGCAGGTGACTTTCATATTTTAAATATTAGCATAGGATTAGTGTATGAAAAAACTAATAACTGTTTGTAAATGTGAAAGAGGGTAAAAAACAGAAAACGCTGAGTCAAGAGTCAGACCAGCTGTTCAGTGACAACAAAGAAGCTTGGTCTCTGCTGAATAAATAGTTTCATTCTCAACCTTTAAAATTGCATTTAAAGACTTTAGGTTTCTGTGAACAGAGTTAATGCAGCAAAGCTAAGTTCTCTGAAACAACAGGAGATAAAAGAAAAAAAACACTAATGTCTTGAATTTGTTTTTTATAAAATGTAAAGTTTAAAATCTTTGGCGTCATCTAGTGGTGGTCTGATGAAAGTTTGAAAGGCGATTTCTCCAGATCTGGGGAAACTGACAAATGTGTACATCTATAAAGTGGGTATTTTTGGCTTTTGATAGTAACAGCTTTAAAATTGCTTTAATATGGTATTGCTTTCAGCAATCAGACGCAATTTCTTTATAGGAATTGCAAATCTAGTTATTATTATTATTCCGCCGCATTTTTGACGGGCTTCTCCTCGTAGTCAAAAGCAGTTATAAAGATGGAATCAAAAGTACTTTGTAAAGCTCTAATGTGAGAAGTGTGCTATTACTTTTGGTATGTGTCAGAATTATGAATGATTTTATATGAATATTTTTATGAATTATTTTTCCCATTGACTTAACATTGTGAGCACTTTTAAATGCTTATATCTTCAAAAATACTAAAGATAATTTCATGAAACTTTCCAATATCATAGGGTATAGTAAACTACACGTTCTATTAAAATTGCAGCTCAATGCTGTTCTATAGCGCCACCAGGTGATCGTTTTAGTAAGCAGTTTGTTTTTGGCCTCTATCTCGAATACCGTAAGTCAGAAATTTGTGCTTTCTTTTCGTGTGTGTTCCTTGGATGCTAATGAACATTTTTCAAATTTGGACCATTAAATTCTGTTGGTCTAGATTTTTCGCTATTTGCGATTTTTCGTAAAACACGTTTTTGGCTCCCTATTCAACAAAGTTTCATCAAACTCGACAAAAATTGGTACACACCCTGTTTAGAGTACCCCGAATTCAATGGTACCACTCAATTGGCGATATTCCTTACCGTTTTCGAAAAAACGTAATGCTAATGAGGTAGGTGTGTTCACTGATTTTTTAACATGCTCTAAATCCTACAAAGATTGTCAAAACTTCACAAATTTTGAAACATAACTTCATCCTACAGTGATAAAGAAGTACGTAAAGTTTTTTGAAAATATTCCTATAGGTGGCGCTATAATTTAGGAAATTGTGTTTAAGCCTCTATCTCAAAAACCGCTCAACCTAGCTGCATAAAATTCAACGCATAGGTAGCAGGAGGGGACTTGTATAACATACTAGAAAAAGGGCTCTGCTGCGCCACCTAGTGGTGACTTAAGAAGGATAAGCTAACTTTGGATGGTTTCCTGTATCTTTTAAATAATTACAGATATAATTATGCAACCACTTGTAGTTTGTTAAGCTGTCCATAGAGATGTTTGGTCGAAAGTTTCGTACCATTTGGAGTGACGGTTGATTTTTTATGAATTTTTAAATATATTTGCTTCTCCTATCTAAGTACATGAGACGAATTTAAAATCCCTATTATATTGAAAAGTAATTGATCAACTGGTATGAAACTTTGTATGTAGATACTTCACATCAATCTTTAAATGCTCAATCAATTTTGACTTTATTGCGCCACCAGGTGGTCAGTTGGATTACTAAAGTGTAAAGGCCTTATTCTCCAAGTGCATTTGTCTTAAGCACTACTTTTCACTCCTTTGGGATTCATTGAATACGAAAATACTGTTTTATATTAATTTGCGATCTCTATTGTTTAAGGCTTTTTTGCAATTTACGATTTTTCGCAAAACACTTTTTTGACTCCCTTTGTCACGTACTTTGACGAATCTTTGCAGATTCTTTGCAGAAGCTTGGTCTCTGCTGAATAAACAATTTATTCTCAAAGTTTAAGAATTTGCACATAAAGACTTTAGGTTTCTGTGAACAGTGTTAATGCAGCAAAGCTAAGTTGTCTGAAACTACAGGAGATAAAAGAAAAAAAACACTTTAATAACTTGGTCACTGATTTTGTTTTTAAATCTTTGGCGTCATCTAGTGGTGGTCTGATGAAAGTTTGAAAGGCAATTTCTCCATATCTGGGGAAACTGACATAGGGGTACATCTATTAAGTGGGTATTTTTGGCTTTTGATAGTAACAGCTTTAAAATTGCTTTAATACGGTATTGCTTTCAGCAATCAGACGCAATTTCTTTATAGGAATTGCAAATCTAGTTATTGTCTGATTGCTGAAAGCAATCAGAGTATGTTGTTGTACAACTTTATTATAGTTTATTATTATTATTATTATTATTATTATTATTATTCCGCCGGATTTTTGACGGGCTTCTCCTCGTAGTCTAAAGCAGCTATAAAGATGGAATCAAAAGTACTTTATAAAGCTCCATTATAAGATTTGTGCTATTACTTATGGTACCAAAAGCTTCAATGAGTGATTTATGATTAATATTTTTCTGACTAAAATTTCCCATTGAAAATGCATTGACCAAGAATTTTCCCAGCATGCCACAAAAAGCTTCTTAAAACCTTGAGTGAGATGGGTGTCTGTACTTATGGTACTTCCCAAAAGGTCATAATAGTACTGTAGTACTATGAAATTTATGTAATGACTTCATTGGAGTCTTCTAAACATATGAGATTCTTGAAAGTTTATTATAACTTTAAAATGAGATGTCAAAGGTGATTAAAAACAAAACACTTAAACTCTACTCTACAGAAATGTTTCAAAAGTTTTTAAGAAGGTTAAGATACTTCTTCAGAGTTCCCAGACCTGTTCCCAACATTCTTAAAGTAAAATAAACAACATTTAAAGCTTTAAAAAGGTATTGGCTTCTCAAAACCTTTAGTGTAGTGTCTGTTTGTAAATCCCAAGAGGCTCTAAATGGTACAGAAATATTTGAAAAATATACTCAAGCTTAAAGAAGTTTTGTTAACTTCTATAAAAGCTTAAACATTGTGAAAGAAACTTAAAAAAGTAAAACTTCAACTTTAAAACAACAGCTAATACTTCAAATAATGGAAGTGGATCTAAAGCTTCAAACCTTAAAAGATAACATTTGGAAGTGCTTGGAACCGTTTCCTGTAAGCGATTAACTAACACAAAAAACATTTAAAGCTTAAAAATAGTAAGTATAAGTCCAAAATACTAACACCAAAAAACTTCACATCATTCCTCAGTATGGTTTCTGAAACACCCTGAGTGAAGGGCCAAGAGTTAGACCTCCTGATTGCTCATGAGTTCCAGCTGTTGTACATGACTACAAAGAAGCTTGTTCTCTGCAGATGAAACAATTTCATTCTCAACCTTTAAGAATTTGCATTTAAAGACTTTAGGTTTCTGTGAACAGTGTTAATGCAGCAAAGCGAAGTTCTCTGAAACTATAGGAGATAAAAGAAAAAAAAACACTCTGTCTTGATCACTGAATTTTTTTTTTTTTAATATAAAGTTTAAAATCTTTGGCGTCATCTAGTGGTGGTCTGATGAAAGTTTAAGAGACGATTTCTCTAGATCTGTGGAAACTGACATGTGCGTATATCTTTAAAGTAGGTATTTTTGGCTTTTGATAGCAACAGCTTTAAAAATGTTTCACTAGACGTTTGTTTGTAAATGAAACATCCTGAAAGTGTTAAAGTAATAGAAAACAATTACAGCTAATAAAAGCTATTTAAAAACCCTAATGAAAGAGACCAAAAAATTTCCCATCATGCCTCATTAATGGCCTCCTTTAAAACCTTAAGTGTGGTGTCTGTTTGTACAGATGGGGTTTCTCCCATGAGGCTGCCATTGGCATAGATTCATGTGCTAACATGTCTTGCAGGTGAGGCTCCCTGCAGGCAGGTGAGGCTCCCTGCAGGCAGGTGAGGCTCCCTGCAGGCAGGTGAGGCTCCCTGCAGGCAGGTGAGGCTCCCTGCAGGCAGGTGAGGCTCCCTGCAGGCAGGTGAGGCTCCCTGCAGGCAGGTGAGGCTCCCTGCAGGCAGGTGAGGCTCCCTGCACATGTGACTTTCATATTGTAAATTTTAACATAGGCATGATGTATGAAAAACTAGAAACTGTTTGTAAATGTGAAAGAGTATTAAAAACAGAAAATACTGAATCAAGAGTCAGACCAGCTGTTCAGTAACAACAAAGAAGCTTGGTCTCTGCTGAATAAATAGTTTCATTCTCAACCTTTAAGAATTTGCATTTAAAGACTTTAGGTTTCTGTGAACAGTGTTAATGCAGCAAAGCCAAGTTCTCTGAAACTACAGGAGATAAAAAAAAAAAACTAAACACTTTAATGCCTTGGTCACTGATTTTGTTTTTTTTATAAAATGTAAAGTTTAAAATCTTTGGCGTCATCTAGTGGTGGTCTGATGAAAGTTTGAAAGGCAATTTCTCTAGATCTGGGGAAACTGACATATGCGTACATCTATAAAGTGGGTATTTTTGGCTTTTGATAGTAACAGCTTTAAAATTGCTTTAATACGGTATTGCTTTCAGCAATCAGACGCAATTTCTTTATAGGAATTGCAAATCTAGTTATTATTATTATTATTCCGCCGGATTTTCGGCGCGCTTCTCCTCGTAGTCAAAAGCAGCTATAAAGTTGGAATCAAAAGTACTTCGTAAAGCTCTATTGTGAGAAGTGTGCTTGTATTTATGGTACCAAAAGCTTCAATGGGTGATTTATGATTAATATTTTTCTGACTAAAATTTCCCATTGAAAATGCATTGACCAAGAAATTTCCCAGCATGCTCTAAAAAGCTTCTCAAAACCTGATTAATGGGTGTCTGACTTATGCGTACATTCTCAACATGGTAAAAAGTATTGAGTACTATGAAGTTTTAATGTAAAGACTTCCTCCTAGTCTCCACTTAAAAATAAAATTTATGAGATTTTTGAAAGTTATTATAATCCAATGGTCAAAGGTGATATCAAAAACACATTAAACTACTCTAAAGGAATGTCAAAAGTTTTCAATAAAGGTTAAGAACTTCTTTCAGAGTTTCCCTGACCTGTTTCAACATTCTTAAAGTTTAAAAATAAAACAAAACATTTAAAGCTTTAAAAGGGTATTGGCTTCTCAAAACCTTTAGTGTAGTGTCTTTTGTAAATCCCAAGAGGCTCTAAATGGTACAGAATATTAAAAATACACTCAAGCTTAAAAGGAAGTTTTGTTAACTTCTATGAAAGCTTAAACATTGTGAAAGAAACTTTAAAAAAGTAAAACTTCAACTTTAAAAAAAAACAGTCAATACTTCAAAAAATGGAAGTGGATCTAAAGCTTCAAACATTAAAAGATAACATTTGGAAGTGCTTGGAACCGTTTTCCTTTAAAACTAACAAAAAATAACATTTAAAGCTTAAAATAGTAAGTAAAAGTCCTAAATACCAACACCAAAAAACTTCACATCATTCCTCAGTATGGTTTCTGAAACACCCTGAGTGAAGGGCCAAGAGTTAGACCTCCTGATGCTCACAAGTTCCAGCTGTTACATGACAACAAAGAACTTGGTCTCTGCAGATGAAACAATTTCATTCCTAACCTTTAAGGATTTGCATTTAAAGACGTGTCTCTGCAGTGTTAATGCAGCAAAGCTAAGTTCTCTGAAACTACAAGAGATAAAAGGAAAAAAAAAACACTCTAATCTCTTGGTCACTGAATTTGTTTTTAATGAAATATAATGTTTAAAATCTTTGGCGTCATCTAGTGGTGGTCTGATAAAAGTTTGAGAGACGATTTCTCTAGATCTGTGGAAACTGACATGTGAGTACATATTTAAAGTAGGTATTTCTGGCTTTTGATAGCAACAGCTTTAAAAATGTTTCACTAGATGTTTGTTTATAAATGAAACATCTTGAAAGTAATATCTATTAAAAGCTATTTAAAAGTCCTAATGAAAGACACCAGAAAATTTCCCAGCATGCCTCAATAATTGGCCTCTCAAAACCTTAAGTGTGGTGTCTGTTTGTACTGATGGGGTTTCTCCCATGAGGCTGGTATTGGTATGGACACATGTGCAAGCATGTGTTGCGTGTGAGACTGCCTTACTGCGTGTGAGACTGCCTTACTGCGTGTGAGACTGCCTTACTGCGTGTGAGACTGCCTTACTGCGTGTGAGACTGCCTTACTGCGTGTGAGACTGCCTTACTGCGTGTGAGACTGCCTTACTGCGTGTGAGACTGCCTTACTGCATGTGAGAGTCCCTGCAGGTGAGGCTGATATACAGCAGGACAGAATTCCATGTTGTAATAAATAACACAGAAATTGTCTAAGAAAAAATTACAGCTTGTAAATGTGAATGAGTGTAAAACACAGATATTGATAGATTTATTCAGGAAACAGTTTGTTTACGGTGTATAACTGATGTAAGTAATATTGAAAGCTTTTCAAAACCTATATAAAAGTCCAAAGGAAAATGACTTAAAAAATCCCCCTCTTGCCTCAAAATGGTTATCTGAAAAACGCTGAGTCAAGAGTCAGACCTGCTGTTCAGTGAAAACAAAGAAGCTTGGTCTCTGCTGAATAAACAATTTCATTCTCAACCTTTAAGAATTTGCATTTAAAGACTTTAGGTTTCTGTGAACAGTGTTAATGCAGCAAAGCTAAGTTCTCTGAAACTCCAGGAGATAAAAGAAAAAAAACCACTCTAATGTCTTGAACACTGAATTTGTTTTTTATAAAATGTGAAGTTTAAAATCTTTGGCGTCATCTGGTGGTGGTCTGATGAAAGTTTGAAAGGCGATTTCTCCAGATCTGGGGAAACTGACATATGTGTACATCTATAAAGTGGGTAGTTTTGGCTTTTGAAAGTAACAGCTTTAAAATTGCTTTAATAAGGTATTGCTTTCAGCAATCAGACGCAATTTCTTTATAGGAATTGCAAATCTAGTTCATCGTTGCTAATCATGCTTTTTGAATTGGGCTCAGGTTACTTTTGGGCTGTAGTGTTATTGGGATCCCTAACTGTTATTGTTAAATTTAACTACTAGCCTAATAAAATTTTTACTTTTTCTTAAACCAAGTAAGTCTTGAAACAAGACCACTCAGCATTCACAATCATGGTTTCTACTTAAAAATCTTATTTTACGTAAAAAAAAATAACTAGTTTAAAGAATATATATCTTGAAACTATCTAAAAATAAGACATTTTCAAGATAAAATAACAGTTAATTTATCTTGAAAAGTTAATTTTGTCTTAAAACAAATATAATAAGATATAGAAACTATAGAAACTTGTGTTTTGCAGGGTACAACCTGAAACTTGTAG
Organism: Oryzias javanicus; assembly: GCA_003999625.1. Classification (NCBI taxonomy): domain Eukaryota; kingdom Metazoa; phylum Chordata; class Actinopteri; order Beloniformes; family Adrianichthyidae; genus Oryzias; species Oryzias javanicus. Next base: position 16,825 of record CM012457.1, on the reverse strand, counting down.
TGTTCTTTTCAGTTCTTAACTTAAATGAAAGATACTGACATCTTAAGAAGAAAAGAAAAATAATTAAAAGTAAAGCTGTTTTGTTCTGTTTGATGCTTTAAAAAAACTGATCCTGTTTTTAGAGTTACTCTGCATTCGTGTTGTTAAACTGTAACCCTCATAAAACCTAAAGTTGTAATTCAGCGAGTGAGTTTTTATTGCTGAAGTGACTTTTTACAGTTTCCAGCATTCCTCAGTAAATAGTGGATTGGTAGCTGATACTTTAATACAGTTTGCTGGAGGATGTGAACCCCAAAAACAGTTAATCTAGAGAAACTATGTGACAAAAACCCTGAATTGTGATTGGCTAATCCAGTCCAACATAAACCAGGAAACTGATTATTAAAAAGGTTTATTTTGTTAAGCTGTTCTTGAGGTGATGTCAAGTGGAGTCACTTCCTGACTGAAGCTCATTTAGAAACAAAATGAACGCAGTTCACCAAGCAACCTGTAGGTGGCTTTGTACACGAACAGTGTATAATTGTCCAAATTTGCAGCAAAAATAAACGCAATTTACAGATTTTTTTTCCAATGATACCTTAATATATATGGATGGATTATTATGATAGAGAAATGAAGCCTCATGAAGCACTAAAGCGTTCCATTCATGCTTCAAAGTGGTTCATTCGCTTCACTGCGCCATCAAGTGGACATAAATATATAGCAGGCAGAGACAAATGATTGATTAAATATGTAAATGTTAGTTGTGTCAACATAATTAACTGAAGACGTCATGTTCGGACCACACGGCAAAACTTCATTAAATACTCAGTGAGGATCTAATTATATAACACTAAAAGGATTGTGGGAAAATTTTCACCCGAGAACTATGGAAAAACAGAGAAAATAAGTTGTAAAAAATCCAACAAGCTGAACAAACAATAAAAATTATTTTAAAAAAAAAGTAAGGAGGATGATAAGTGAGTGTGTAAGGATAAAAAAAAAAACAGCATAAATCCTACAAAATAAAACAGGAAGCTGCCGCTCGGTGATCATTTTCTTTTATGAGAACACAACAAGTGGACCTCCCGCAGGACTTTATGAGTGATTATGGTCCGGAGTTTGATCAGGATAAATTCCCACACACCAACAGATCCAGTTCACACACTTTCAGCTGAGATGCAGAGACGTTCCCAAACAGGAAGTCCTCCGGTGGCACAAATATTAGCTTCTGGTGTGCTTTTACGATGATCAATCGCAGCGCTGCAAGGGCTGATGGGTGATTTAAACCAGATTATAGTGCGACAAATCCAAATCTGTCGTTTTTTTCCTTCCATCTTTCTGCTTTCACACTCCCTCATGGAGGCATCTGTGTGCGATTATGCTAACAACCCTTTGATTGCACGTAATGGAGTCGGATTCCTTCCTCGCGTGCCTCCGCATGTGCTGACATTTTTCTGTGTTTGATTTAAAGCTGGCCCGTCTTTCTGGGTCTTATTCCTTAAGGTTGCAAAAATGTTTCACTTTTTTTTTTTTAAGTCTGCTTCCACTCAGAGCCAAAAAAACAACAAAAACCTCCTAAAATTCATGCTTACGTAAACCGTAAACATCTCAAACCACATCGTAAAAATCAGCAACAAAAAGGAACAAATCTCTGCAGGTCGCAGTTGAAGGAGCAAGTGTCGGGAATTCATTTAATGGTTTGTTTTTCCTTAATAAAAGCTGTTTGGGCTGGACGATAATGAGTTTTGGTAACAATATTAACATTTTTTGGAAATGTGGTGGATGTCGCATGAACCTTAAATTGTTTTTAAATGCTGTGAAAGTATTTTTTATTTTTTTTGTAAGTTTACCTTTTTTAAATTACTTAATAGACATAAAAACAGAATTAGGACAATATTTTAAATTAAATGGAAAATAGCTGATAGAAATATTAGGGCTGTGAAGATCAACACACGCAATTAATCAAAAAGAATTAACTCGTTAGTATGTGTGAACGCAAATTATTCGAAGAAACAGTCCTTCGCTTTAACTCGCGTTAAAACATTTCATCGGGTATTATCCCGCTTATACCATGGTCACTTGCTTAAGAAATAAGTATTCAATCAGTTTTTAGTACTTTATACTTGCCATTTTTTTGGTTTAAGTCACTTTTTCCATGTACAAATACATTTTACCTGGTAAAACATTGCGATTAATCGCGATTAATCCCAACGCAGAGGTGCGAATGATCAGATTTATTTTTTTTGTAATTGATTGACAGCATTAATTAAAAATAAATGTTCTAAATGTCGAGTTCACTTGTCTGGAGAGCCACTGTTTTTTCGTTGTAACACAAATCCTTGTGCAACAATGACATTAAAGATCATTCTGATTCTGATTCGGATTCTGATTCCGCGCATCATAAGTGGTCGGCAAATACTGAGACTAAAAAAAATTATTGCAATTAATCGCGATTAATTTTTTTCCAGGTTTGCAAAATTTGTTGATTTTTTTTTTAATCAATTCCCAGCCCTAAAAAAATTTAAATTTGTAATTTGTTAGCCTTTAAATTAAACGATTGAACCAGGTGAAAGTATGAATAACTTCAATGCAACAATCTCAGGTTTTTGTTCATGAACAGTATCATGTCAACGTTTTCTGGTTTTTATGAACTTCGTCTCTATCTAACAAGCTCCCTGCTTTGGGAACATTCTTCCTGACAATCCAACGACTGCCAGGTATTTCATGGCAAGTTTGCTACTGAGTTCTCACAGGAATGGCGACAGTGGTAACATGGCTCCAAGATGGCGCCAGAGCGTCATTAGCCAGAACCGGTTTAGGGTTACGGTTCGGATTCTTCTAGTACAGATACGCCACTTCAGCTTTTGTTTTTTACGCTCTGATCCAGTTCTGCGTAATGGCGACATTTATCTTCAGAAACAACCAACATTACACGAGTTAAAAACAAAAACAATTGAACATTTTATGCCAGAATAAATCTTTCTAGCTCTGGAATGTACTTTGCCTTCACACGACAGTGGCTAGGATAGGCTCCAGCAACCCCAAGACCCCGAAAGAGGAAGGTTTGGAAAATTAATTGAATATATCTTCAGTTTGGAGCATCATATTGCACTTCAAAGTACTTTGACCTCTTTGAATGACTATTAATGAAAAACAAACGGGTTAATAGCTTCTAAAACCGCCAGTCAGGTGTCAATAATATTTAGCTAATTAGCTAATTATCATAAAATATGACATCTTGAAAATATACTGTATTTCGTATTTATTTTCTTAGATTGTGTTGTTGAGTTCTATCAAGACTCCCTTTTTTGTTTCTTTTTTCCCCAAAGTATTTGATGGATATGTATGAGCTTGAAAACATTTCTATAATAAAACCTTTAGCTGCTTTCATGTAGAACCAAAATTGTTTTGCTTACATCTTTGACCATCACAGATTAATTTCCTCCTAAATGAGTCTAAAATAAAATCTCTCTAACCATCTATTATTATAGCGCTCAACTATTTTCTTCAGCTCAAGATGCCAACAGTTCAAAGTGGTTCCAAAGCATGAAAATGTCTTTCCAGTATCAGCATTGGCCCCTGAGTTTACTGCATAGCTGACCTGAGATCAGACGTTTTTCTGCTTTAATGACTCAAAATGGAGCCAATTTACTCAGAATGGATAAAAACACCTCTGGACTAAAAGCTAAAGTATTTTTATTTTCAGCTTGGAACAACACTTTACTCAAAAAAAAAAATATATATATATATATATAAACAGTTTGGGTGAAGTGTAAAATGAAAGTCTGTAAATAAGACTTTTATTTTGAAATAAAAAAAAACTGCTACTGCACCTTTCTTAATACAATCAAACATTTTTCAGAAAATGATTTGAGATTTAAAGCATAATTTTTTTTTTACAAACATTATTTAATCCATAAAGATTAAATATATAAGGTTCATCATAATATTTTAATTAAATATTCCTGGTTTAATCTGTTTAAAATTCAAAACATTTATAGAATAAAGTCAAAATTTAACTAAAGACAATTTAAAATAAAACTGTTGTCTACATTAGAATATAAACTTGATCGACTACACTATATTTTGTGTATTTATGACTAACAATATTGTTTTTCTCTACTTCAAAATAAAGTTTTGCTAATTTTTCATGGCAATCTATGATAGCGATAGCCACGCCCACTTTTTCTTAAACCGGCTTTTACCACTTTACAGTTTAGTGTTCTTAAGATGTTGTATTTGAGCTATTTGCATCATTTATTCCAAAGAAAAATGAAGAGTTGTGTAGATTACTTTCTACATTTTAATACAACATAAATTTAGAGGTAGACAGTCAAAAAAACAAAAAAAAACAAAAGTTGGATCTCATTTATGGTGGTGACTGTATGATATGTTTTTATCTTTACCATAAGTCTTGACCATAAATACATTTCAGTCCAAATTATAATCTATCATTGATCAATAGATTCTGAACCGTAAAATTGAAGTCTGAAGACAGGCTCCGCCTACCTCAAACATTCCAAAAGTGGGCGGTACAAAGCAAATGCAGTGTTTTTTGAGTCTTCCAACCGACCAATCGAGAAAACACACTCCTAATAGACCGTACACACAACCTTTACTTCTCTACCCTCTCCTCCCAAGTGCATTAGAAATTTCCCAGAATTTGCGATTCTCACTACATTAACAAATATAGACCACAATGCAACTGGGGAAAAAAAGCTAATTTTGGAAGTCAGTTGTGATGAGGTCTGCGATTTAGATTTTGTTGAATTCTTATCCATAAATAAATATCCTGCAAATATATTCCATCATCGCTCATAGGATTCTGAACAGTAAAAATGAAGACTCCGCCCACTTCAAAAATTATTCCAAAAATGGGCAGAACAAAAAAAATGACAAGTTTATTTGAGAAAACACACCCTAACAGACCGTACACACAAACTTTCCTTCCTTACTCACTCCCCCTGAGTGAAATAGAAATTTCCCAGAGCTGTTTTGCAAAAACCTAGCATCAATGCTCACTACATAAGCAAATATAGACCACAATGCATTGCGGTTGAATGTAATTTTTTATTATTTTTGATCTTTACTTTTTGACTTTATGAGGAGATTGGAGCAAACTACACTATATTAAACCTTAAAATGTAAATCAAATGCGATGAGTTTGATCATTTTAACTGTTAAAATGTTTTTAATTATAATTTTCCTATTTTTGCTCCCAATATATGATTGAATTTGTTACTTTTATCATTTTAGATTTTTATTTGTGATTTTTTTTTTTAAAGAATTATTGTTTCACTACTTTTTTTGTATTATTATATTAAATATTTTAATAATTACTTAGCATAAAATAGACTTTCCTACTTTCCTGCTTTTTCATAACGGTTAGGTGTAAAAATGTCTTTATATCATCTAAAACATTTAAAAGTTGATCACTATCACATATATTTTGGGGTTTCAACCTAGCATTTGCTTCAGTGTTATACATACGGTTGACATCTTTGCTGGAACATCGTGGAAGTTTCCAGAAAACCTGCCCGCATGTAAAAAGCAGGACATCTTCAAGTTATAAAACTGAACTGAAAAGAGCCCAAAAAGCAGATGAAGTGATGGGAAAAAGGACCGAATATTTCCAATAAAGTAAAGTTACAAGAAAATACGTCAGTGGAGTTGGTATTTTCCACACTTTGACTGGGCAGATGTTCTAAAAAAAAAAAAAAAAAAAAAAATACAGTCAATATATTGTTTTAATTTTCTGGGAAATAAGTTATTAGAGAAAACTTTTGTAGCACCTCCCAGCAAGATGTCAATCATAAAGTTTGACATTTCCATGGAACGGTGTCGTAATGTTCATGTTTTTAATTCAAATTTAAAGAAACAAACTGTTACAACTTAAAAACATAAAAAAAATTTCAATTTATTTGCAGGAATCTAAAAATCAGTAAATAAACTCCAGTGCTCTCAAAATCCAAATAAAACCACGACTCGACCCCATTAGCAGCCAATCACGGTCCATCTTTCCGTTCCCTAAAGTTCAGAGTGAATGCTGGGATTGCGGTCAGGACTCCCGTCCGCCACCGTTTCAGCCGCCACAGGCTCCTCGCCGTACGAGTCTTCCTCCTCCAGCTCCTCCTCCTCCTCCTCGTCAGCAGGAGTCGGCGGTTCCTGCGCCTCCATCACTTTCAGGAAGTCGTAAAAGTCGGCAGAAGGAGGCCAGCTGTCTGCGCCCAGCATCCCTATGGAGGACGGGACGGCATAAATAAGTGACCAGTAGTTAAAGTAAATGAAATAAATGACAAGTAACAAATACTAGAGAGGATTTGCTTGTTTTTCTGATCTTTTGGGTTGGTCCATGAACATAACCATAGAAAGAATTATTTTACTCAATTAAAATTCTGATTTAAAAAAAAAAAAAAAGGTTGAATTGAGCCTCTAATAATGGTTGCTGTGGGTAACAATAAAGGAAAGGTGGAAGATTAAGTTTTTTTAGTTCGACTAAACTGCATTTTACATTTATTTCAACAATTAATTTCATTAAAACTTTTGTGAAACTAAAAATAAAAATAGCGCAATTGGATTTTTTCAATGCGCCTATTGAGTTTCTGAAAATGTCACATGCCCAAAGCTGAGTCTCTGATTGGATGACGTCCCCTTCAACCTCAGATCACGTCTGTACATTGAATTAAGATTGAAACTCCTGCTGCGCCAATGGTATCTAGTGTTATTTTTTTCTTTTTTAATCCTTTCTTTAGACTGGCAAAGTATTTCAAAATAAACACTTTTGTACGAGTTAATTCTTACGTAATTTATCCATTTTGTTTTTTTATTATTTATTGCACTGTTACAAACTTCTTACAAAGAGAAGTGGCTATTGGCTGAGCTAAAAAATGAACAAATGTTTGCATTAGTGAATGCTTTAAATGTTTTTTTACTTTTTTTAAATTAAAATTTAAGAACATTGGTTGAGATTTTCTTCAACATCGAGCATCATTTGTTTGCCCTTTTATTGTGGCGGGGTGCAGATCCCCTTCCTGTATCTGCCGGGGAGTTGGCTGCCACATTGACTGAGGAAAATGGCCCAACAATACAAATCTCTAAACACCAGAGAAGTTGCCAGATTTTTTGCTTTGGAGAAGCAACCAATCAGATGAGGTTTCTGTAAAAAAAAAAAAAAGAAGAAACTTTTGGGGGGGGGTTGTAAATACATTTTGTACCTGTAGGCGGTTCGATGCCGGCCTGGATCCTCTGCAGCCACTGCAGCACAGAGGCGGCCGCTACGACGCTGTCAGCCGGGTACTGATAGACTTCCTCCCCGGTCGGTAAATGTGTGAGCACCAGAGCGGGGAGGGGGGGCATGTACCCCAGGTAGGATCCCAGGACGGACATCCCTGCTGGCGTGCGGCCCCTGGAAAACAACGCTGAGGTGTAAACCTGGACTCAGATGAGGGAAATCCTCGTGACCGACACGTACAGGTGAATCCAGCAGGCCAGGTATCGTTCCGTCTTGGCTCCTCCCACCTCCACCACTCTCCTCATCTCCTCCAGCAGCTCCTGGTTCTGCCTCCGCCCGATCTCGTCCTCCTCCTCTCCCACAAAGAGCAGGAGCAAGGCTTTCCCCAGAGACAGGAAGGACGGCAGGTTTTCCACCGTCAGCTCAGGCTGTCGGAGGGAAAAAAAGACAAATTTGAGCGACTTGAATGTCAAACAAATATGAAGGAATGGTAAAAATCTGCATAGAAAAGTTTTCTTTTTAAGTTTTAAAAACAAATCTTAAGCTGTCAAAAAACTGTCATTTCATTTACTTTAGTACAGGGGTGTCAAACATACGGCCCGCGGGCCGTATCCGGCCCGCTAGATGATTTAATCCGGCCCAGTTATGAAGAAAAAAATATATAAGAATTTTCAAAAAAGAAAGCAAGTTTCTAGCCCACTCCTGTGGCGAGTTATGGTTCTTTTAAGAAATGGATGCAATGCGCGATTTAACCACTAGAGGGAGCAAAGACAACTCAAGAGATGAAGAAATAAACAAACTTCCCTAGTTTTGGGAGACAAAGGGACCAAAATGTTTGCAAGTTTAACCCAATGGAACCAAGGACCTAAAGCTCTGTTTTTGTTTACTTTTGAATTTACCTCCGTATTTTCAATATCACATGCTTATTTGATATCATTTTAATCAGAACAACCCTATCTATGTGACACTGCGTTTTTTAAAGTAATTTTTCCATGTTCTATTCACACATCAAACATAAAATCATGCAAAAAAAGAAAATTCCATCTGGAAAAATAAGATTCATTTTGCTGTGGAAACCCCCAAAATGTTTAACAAACTGCTTTTACAACATAAAATGACAGTTTTGGGTGTAATTTCATAAAAACCACTAAACTAAATTTAGTCAACAAACTAATCAACACATTTTTGACATAAAATACAAAAAAAAAGATTCCTTTTTTGGGCCAAAAATCTGAAGAGTTTGTGTTGGTAGAGGAACATGACAGCCCTCACAGCTCTGTGATGTGACCTTTATATGTGGTCATACAGACAGTAATAGTTCTTCAGTCTGTCTGTGTGGCTTCAGCTTCCAGCCAGACCAAAAAATAAGAATTTCTCTCCTAAGAGCTCTGCTGTCCATTTGATGTTTCATGGAAATCTATTTTTCTCTCTTTTCTTTTACTTTTTTTCATCATAAGCTTTGCCTGTTGAGTTTGTGAGGAATAATAAAAAGGTTTTAGGGAGAAGTTTGATCCAGCTGGACTTCAGATCGGTTCAGCTGGAATCTGCTCTCAGGTGGGGGCGTGTCTGTCTGCCCTGTTGCTCGCCTCTCGTAACAGCGGCTGGCAGGACTTTCGCAGAGAAACAGAATTTTCTTGATTTTTTGACAACACAGGTGGTTGTTGATGTTGTAGGAAACTCAAAGCCAAAGCAAAATTAAGATCACATTCCTCCTCGTGGGGTTTCTAATACCGGACAGCTCTGGTTGGCTCCGCCCCCCACTGCAGGTGAGCTGACCTGCATTGCAGCCGTCTGATCAAAGTTCGTCTTCCGCCTTATTTATTAAAATCAAAGATTGTTTTGTCCAAAGACTACAAATAAAGGGCATATTTTGCCTTTAATTCAAAAAAATATCAGTTACAGAACATAAAAACTTTTATTTTATCACGTCGATCTCACAGCTGCACAGCAGGACGTCTGAGGGCGTCCGTCGGTTCCAGAGGGTTCATTTAGTTTGATTTTTCATTGATTAAAACATTTATATTTTTTCCGTAGCCCCTCTTTAGTTTACTATGGGGATTGCTTTAATGTCAGATGTAAAACATTGAGTCTGTATAAAATTAAATAAACCTTTTTTTTTTTTTTCTTTTTTACTTAGTGAAATCCATTTTATTTGAAATACTTTGGACTCAGTGAGTGAAAATGTAATAATAAATGATTAGACTATTAGGTTGTTTTTGCAACTAAGAAATAAAACAAAAATAAAGCTGAAGATAACACGTTGAACAAAGGTTATTTTGCTGTTATGTTTCTGGCCCGGCCCACTTGAGATCAGACGGGTTAAATGCGGCCCCCGAACCAAAATGAGTTTGACACCCCTGCTTTAGTAGAAGTCATGATTGTAACATATGCCCATATTATCAACTCACCGCCGCCGTGCTCGACAGTGAGGAGTTTCATACGAGAAAATATTGACATTCAGTCTCTTCAAAGTCCTCATATCAGATAAAGGGGTTCTTGTAGTGACTTTTTCTAATAAGTTGTAATATTTTTTTCGTCCTGTCATGTCCGATTAATTAATCGTGACCTGTAATTAATTAATGAAATTAATCGATTTTAATCACAATTTTTTTAACTTAGGAAAAGCCTCATTTTTAGGCATTTTGTTTTAAGTTTGTGACATTGTGGCCCAGTAAAAGATCAAAATAAAACTAAAAAGGTGACTTTATGAAGTTTCTTTATTATTAAAGACTTCCAACCTTTACCTTGACGCCACCAGGGGGGTGGCTGTTACCATGACAATGCGACACACCGCATCTTAAATGATCCATTCAAAATATGACAGGAATAAAGTTCTAATAATTTATCAAATGTTTATATTTTTCTCAAATAACTATAAAATGAGCGGGAAATTGCTCCTCTGGAAGTAACCATTCGATGCAGAAATAATGCGCTAAATTGTCTGTAATCAATTAATTGCGAGCAATGCAATCATTTGACAGCCCTAATGTTTTTCCTTTGTTACTCAATCGAGGTCTTTCATTATTCAGTGTGTGGGGTCACGGGCTGTGTTTGTTAATGGAGGGAGGGTAAAGGGTGGGTATTTTATTTTTGTTTTTAACTTTAAAGTGCTTCAAGCTGCATATGTATGAGAAATGCTTTTTTATAAATAAAGTTTGATCGATTGATTGATCAAAGATGCTAACTGATGCTAGCACTGATTGAAATGTAGCTTCAAATTGCTTTATTTTTTCTGAAGATTGGGTTAAATTGATGGAATGTCCAGATTAACAATAGTCTCAGAAAATCTGAATTTTTCTACTTTTATTCTCTAAGCAGATATGATAAACTTAGTGTCACCCTCATGTTTTTTTTTTCTTTTTGGGGGAAATTCTGCAACTTGCTGAATAAATATTGTTGTTGTGAAGAGAGGTCAGATGCTGTCAGATGTTGCTTTCATCTTCTCTTCAGATCAGATGACTTCAGATGAAAACCTAGATTTCAAACGTTTCCTGAAGGCAGCACAGAGGTTACATTCTTCCAGTCTATGAGGAGCTTTAACATTTGAAAAAGTCACAATTCTGGAAAAAATTTCAAATGATTAGAGCGGCTAACAAGCGTACCATGGGGTGGAGCATCGCCGTGCGAATGTGTGCGAGCAGCTCCGCCGCGCAGGAGGACGCCGGCAGAACCGACGGATGAGCGGGAATCTTCCAGGACGGGAACGCCAGCACGGCGGGAAGATCCAGGCCGTGAGCTGCAGCCCTGTGAGCCGCACACAAACAAAGAAGAAGTCAGAAACTAACTGCTGAAGAATTAATACGTTTACAGAATTTCAAAATAAAAGCAAACAAACTCTGATTACTTTCATAATGTGTCGTTTAAAGCCAATTGGTTGTGTGACAATTTTCGCACAATTAAGTGTTTTAAATTCAAAGGGGGCATTTTTTATTATTTTAGTTAATATTTTTTTTATTAAAAACAAAAATAAATGATAATAATAAATCGTAAATAAAGATGTATAATTTTGAGGAAAAAAAGTCGAAAAAAACAAAACTATTAACAACAATAAAATCGGACAATTATGATAAAAGTAGTAAACTTACAAAAAGATTATTCAACAATTTATGAGGATAAAGTTGTACAATTATAAGAAAGTCTTACATTCATAAAAAATTCAAAAAAATGTTCTGAAAAAAATTTCAATTTATTAAGCCATCAAATTGGTGCCTCAAAAACTCAATTTTAGGAAGGAAATGGTCATGCTTTTTCGAAAATAAACATAACATTTAGCTTTAAAAATGTTCAAATGTCTATTTTACAGTGCAGAGAATTCAGAGAAATCAAATGGACATCACACTTTTTATAAATGTGGAACTCTGTTTTCATGAAACTACATCTTTATTTCCAATAAAACATCAACTTTTTCTTTTAAAACTAACTTGTTGAGTCATACAACTTTATTCTCGTAAAATTTTGATCTTTTTTTCTCTTAATCGTACGTCTTTATTCTCTTTTTCTGTTGTGCTCCTCAAATTCTGTTTTATAGAATTTCAAAATAAAATCATATAATTTGAATATGACGACACGAGCAACCAAACTCTAAAACTGACGTAAATTGCTGCAATGGCGGGCCAGATTTTAAGAGCGTCCAAGACTAAATGTTGTTGTTGGCCGCACGTATTGACACAACCGTACCCCAAATCCTTCCTCTGGTCCATGTGATCAATAAAAATGTTCAGAACGGGCCAAAATATTTAGAATATTAAGTGTGAATATTCACTTTCTTTAAATATGTAATTTTATCTGTTTTTAACCAAAGCTTTTGATTAGGTGATAGTGGCAGATATAATTGGGTTTCAATTAGAAATCATTATGAATAATCTGGTAAAGATATCATAGAATCTGCTCAGAAGAAACTGTCTTTACAAACAAATTTAAAATATATTTCTTATGCCACTTTGGCCACGCCCCCTTAAAATTTCCAACCAATCGCAGATGAGCTGCCAGAAGACAAACTCTTTCTAAAAAGCTGATTTTCTGGTGATACCATTTCTCTGCCAGTCCGTCCGTCAAAAGTCCACTCAGTATTTCTCCTCGGAGGGACTTTGCTGCCTCGAGGAACGTTGATGCATCTCCAAAAAACAGTAAATCTCTCTTTTAATAATCAGGATATTTTAAGTATTTATGCAATCAAATAATGACAATTTTATTATTTTATAATACATTTTTACCTGTTTGTGTCCCGAACAACCCCAGAACTCTGTCGGGTCTGTTGCCTGCCAGCGCGCCGCGGGGTACTTCCTGCAGGAATGACATCACTTCCTCCTGAGAGGACAGTCGCACTGGAGCGGCAGCGCGGCTCCTGAACAAAGAAATCCTGAATGAGCTTCTGTGAACACGTCTGGCTGCATAAAAAAAAGTTCTTTGGTCAGAGGCTGCAGACAAGAATTTATGAAGTCCAGAGGTAATTGGATCAATAATTGGAAAATGATCCCATAAAGCTGTCCTTAAACGTTTAAAACAACCCCGCAGGCAAACAAAACACCCAAACAAACCACAAGACCAATAAATGTCTGAAGAAAAAACGCAGCTCTGGGGATTTCAAAGTGCGGCTGTAAGCCTCTGTGCGATTTAGATTTTGCTGTTTTAGGGGGAAAAAACCCATTTTAAATCAAATTACAAAAACGAGATGGTGTTTGTTGTTCAGACAATCATTTCAAGTTAAAAAAAAAGTTGAAAATTTATATTCATCTTTATAAAAGTTTAAAAACTTTTGTTTTAAGTGAGTACAAGTTTTGCTTTAGGATTTAAAATGTTTTATTTTCTAGTTATAAGGTTTTCTTTCTTCAGGTTTTTAACCACAAATTTGCTTATATTTAGATCAAATTTGGGTTCACTTTCATTTTAAGTCACACTTTGTAGTTAAGCATTAGCTACATTTTTAGCTAAAATGTGTTAATTTTTACACACAAGTGCTGCTAACATAGACATAAATGTACATAATAGATATTCTCTTACATTAACCACAAGATTCTGCAATGTTTTTGATTTATTTTTTTTTATTTTTACGTATAATTTTCTTAGAATTTTCTTCCTTTTTGTAACCAGCCCCTAGTGGTCAAGAAAGGAAAAGCAGCTTTTTGTACTTCCAGGTTGTTTTTCAATCTAAAAAAAAAGGGGACATGTCTCTGTGGTCAAAAATCTTGACGTGTATAAAATTCTTTTTATATTTTTTATTTGGTGAAAACAATATAACATTTAGGCTAATTTAATTTAAGCTAGTCTTTGGATTTTTTGGGGGTGTGTGTAGAAGGAAACATGAAATTAAAAAATGTTATTATATTTCTCCATGTTTCAAATCAAAACAGACACAATTGTAAGTAACAGCACGTTAGCATAAATTACATTAGCATTTTTATCACTGTTGGGCAAAAATTCAAACCTAAATTAGCACAGCAGGCATTCATTGAAGTCGACTTAGCGTCAACATAAATTAACAGATAGCTTCTTTACGTAATAAAGCTAAAAAAAATTTTTCAGTTGTTATCCTATTGAGATAATCCACAAAATAATCAACCAGATTAGCAAGTTCGTACTGTATAATAAAGCGATGTAGCGCCTCACTGCCCAGCATGGATTTATAGTACTGAGGTGACTCTTGTGGGCGGAGCAGCACGACGCTGGGAAACTCCGTGATTGGCTGGAAAGGCACAGGTGCGCCGGGCTGAGCGGCACAGAGGTCGGTCCACTCTCCACAGTCCACCGCGCTCATCTTGACATCATCAACCTCGGATTCTAAAAATATATTTTAAAAATGAAGTTGCGTAAATATTTTAGGTCACAAGCAAAAAAACAAAAAAAAATAGTGAAGAACCTCTAATGAAAGTTTTTACAAACTATTTTTGCTCCATTTATGGACATAATTCTAATTATGTAGCACAAATGTTTAAACGTTTTCTTAAAAACTAAATGTTTCCCTGCAGATTTATTAACTTTAAAAGTCAGATAGAGATTATTTATTTAGCTAACCAAGCTAATGTTGACAAGAATTAAAAGATGTTTAGCTAGCTAAGTGTTAGCATAATTCTAATTATGAAGCACAACAGTTTAAATGTTTTCTCAAAAACCCAATTTTTTTCATCAGATTTATCACCTTCAAAGGTCAGATTGAGATTAATTATTTAGCTAATAAGGCCAGTGTTGACAAGTATTAACAGAGATTTATAGCTAAGCGTTAGCATTATGTAGCACAAAACATTTTTTCTTAAAAACTAAATAATATTCTACAGATTAATCACCTTTAACGCTCAGAATAAGATTATTTATTTAGCTAACCAGCTAATGACAACAAGGGTTATCAGAGTTTTTTTTTAGCTAGCTAGGTGCTAGCATTACTTTAATTACGTATAAATAACGTTTAAACGTTTTCCTAAAAACTAAATATTTTCCTGCAGATTTATCACCTTTAAAGGTAAGATTGAGATTATTTATTTAGCAAACCAAGCTAATGTTAACAGGGGCCCGTTTCAAGAAGCAGGTTCAACAAATTGAGAGTTGAAACCTGAACTTAGAGTCACTGGACTCAAAATTCCCGAACTTAGAGTTTTGGGTTTCACAACAGCTGAAAATGTTTGATTCAATCAACTTGAAGTTGTTGGAACCAGAATCAGTTGCGAGCGTCGCGACCATTAAAAGCCCTGATCAATGGAGCAAAGACAGCACGATTCACTATGGCAACGGGAACACACTTCCGAGTTACTTCCGGTGACGGAAATTGATAAGTTCCTGCAAGCATATGCAGACTACAAGAACATTTTCATCAAGAAAAGAAACCCAGCTGCAGCGATAAAACAGAGAGAAAATATCTGCAGAGTTAATGCATACGTCTACATTTGAATCATTTCAAATAACGAATAAATAATAATATCAGGAAGGTTATTTTGTCACTTGTAAAGTAAGGAATGGTTATTGATCTGTTAATAATTAAACCAGTCATCTCCGTAATCGCATGAATGACCGTTTTCCTCAATGCCCCCCCCCCCCCCACACACGCACCACATACACACACGGATATCACTGCACGCTAAAATGAAACACTGTAGCTGCCTGGAATATGTTAAAATAAGCATTTATTTAAATGTAATTCTCGAGACTTAAAAAACATTCGCTGAAAAGCGTATTTTTTATACAAAAACGTGACTTGCTGGAGCCGGGATTTGAACTTGAGACGCCAGAAGCGGAGGCAGCGTCGCTGACAACTGAGCTAATATCTGTCACGTGAATGGGATTGTATACAAATTAAAACCCCCTACCGGTTTTTGAGATTTAATGATTTCGGTTTTTAAGGGTTTCAAATGATGAAAATAAAACTCTTTATTTTCAATAGTAAATCCCTGGACAAACTCACTATTTATAATGGTTGCTAAAATAAAAATGAATCAGGGAAACTCCAGTCAATAGACTCGTGTCCTCAAATCCTCTCCAGACATAAATAACATTTCCTTTGGATTAATCCAGCCTCCTCTCTACATGATCCTCTATGAATGGACATGTCATTTTGGTTTCTGCTGGTGGAAACGTGACGTCTCTGATGTGAATGTTCTCTAAATATGAATGAAGAACTCAGATTTGAAAATCTCTCACTTTAAAAAGGGGCGGAGACCGCAGAGAACTCTAAGTTTCCTGAAGAAAACCTGCTCCAGACCAGGTTTCGTTCACAGACTCAGTTGCCACAGTGATTGATTCTGAGTTCAGCTTAACCCGCTTCTTGAAACGGGCTTGGTTTCGCCCACTTTCACGGGTTTGAGTTATCTCTCTTTCTGAAACCGAAAACTCTGAGTTTTACCGAATTTGGAGTTTGTGAACTCAGAGTTCCAACAAAACCTGCTTCTTGAAACGGGCCCCAGGAATTAACATAAATATTTTTAGCTAGCAAGGTGTTAGCATCAAATTAAAGATTTGGGTAATTGTTGCCCAAAACACACAACATTGGAATATAAGCATAAAACATTGAAAATAAATGATATAAACTGAGATTGTGGTTTATTTTTTAGCCTTTTTTTTAATATAGATGCTTCAAATTAGTAGGTTTTGTGCACTAACCTTAGCGCAAAATTTGTTTAAAACGACAAAAAGTTTCAGCTATTGTTTTTTTGCTTTTAAAGAACTGATGACCTCACAATCACTTAAAAAAAAATCCTAATTTTTTATCCCAGTTTACCTGCAAGTTTCTCTGCAACTTCAATGAAAGAGCTAAGAAACGCCATGGAAACAGCGTCCCCTGGTGGTCAAAATTAGAAACACTATTAAACTTTATATTCAACAGAAAAAGTTTCATTTTTCTTTGACTAAGGAAAATAAAATAATTTTTGAACTTCACTCTTCCCACACTTACATTTGAGGTAGAACAGCACCACCGTGAGGCTGCTTTGTGCAACTTCGATGTGAAAGTTTTCAGAGGTTAGATGGGTAATGGAGTCCAAATCCATCTGGTTGCCTCGGTTTTCGAAAACAGATGCTGCAACTTCATCATCCAGCTTTCCTAAGGTCACAAACACACACTTTTGTCTGCAAACATTTCCTTTTTTTTCTTATTTGAAGCTTTATTTATATTTTTACCAAATTGAGACT